>JARHVA010000392.1:2002500-2132500 GCA_037957365.1 Torreya grandis | reverse complement strand
TAGGAGATCTAAGAAGGATGAGCTAAGTAATTATGGGTATTCCATTGGATTAATTTGATTCTTAAACTAAAGTATTCTTAATACTTTTAGTAAGTGTATCTCTTTGTCAATAAGTCAGATTTATGTCTTGACATTAACGTTGTTAAGCCAGGCTAGTTATGTTGTTTTGAATTTTATGTTTATCGGCTATGGACCCTTTTTCCCTAGCACCGATCTAAAAATATATATAGTTTTTAACACTTTTTAGAAAAATCACTTATTTAAAGACAATATCGCCTATTTTAATACAAAACCACTAATTCGTAAATAATGATATTATAAAAAATGGGTAAAAGGGGAAGGATAAAAGCTTGATTTCTCTTCAAATGGTCCCTGCTTTCTTATTGTTAATTCATAACATAGAAACCAATAAAAACCTTGTTAGTAAATACCCTAATGCCTTAGATTTGTTTAAATGGGACAATAATTTTGTGTGAAAAAGGCTTTGCAAAATTGGTGCTTATCCCTTTCCTACAGATAGAAAATGATTAAATAGGCAGAGATTAAAATGTCAATAAATTAGCATGTCAGCATTAGGATTTTCAACATAAAACACAAAATTGTGACTCATGAGTGCAGTATCACAACTTTAAGTCAAAATCATGACTATAAAGTTGAAATTTTATGTGTCAACATTGAGGTGATTTAGGGTTGATGAGTCCAATTTTCCTGCACATAGAACACAAGTTCCCACTTCTACAAGATAAAAACAGTTAAAATCTACCTACAGAAGCTAAAAATTAATGTGAAAACTATCTATGTTTATTTTAAATCAAAAACCTACAAAACTACAAGTATAGGGATAAAACCATAGATTTTAACACAAAATTGGAATTCATGAATTAATGATATGTAGAAAAGTCATAATCTACCAAAAAGGTAAACCACTAGTAGTTAAGGTGTCAGTTATTGATAATATCACTACTTTCTATACAAAATTATGATTGCAATACCATAATTTATAGGTCAAAACTGTTGATTAAGTGTACGTAAAATTTTGAGCAATTTCAGAGCTTGTTCTTTGTCTAATCAAGCTTGAAAGTCACCAAATCACTTATAAAAAGTAAGGGGGTTATATTAAAGGGTATACTCCAACCATGGTTGCCAATGTGTGATTGTATTTTGTGTTGTTTACAAAAATACTAGATTTAGTAATTAAAAACCCAATAACACAAACAACATTAAAGGAGAGGATAAAGGAACAATCAGATAATTAAAATAGAATTCTTACCATCCTTTTATCCCTTACAACTCCTCTCTAAGATTTCCAAGCTGATTTGAATACCAAAATGGTTGAATGTGGATTGCTTGACTTGAGCTTCAAAGTGACTCCAATGGCTTCTTTTGGATAGTTGGATGGCTTGACAAGAGTGTGAGGGTGCTTGACAATCGCTGATTATGCAAGTGTAATGGAGGCTTAGTGATTTTCAAGTTAGTTTGGCCACAGTCCAAACATGGTTTATATAGGATGGTTGAGGAGATTTTAGGGAATTTTAAACTATTTATAACCTTCTAGTTTAGAGACTTCTAAAACTTTGGAAGAGCTTTCATGATTTTAGAGGTTTCTTAATTATTTTAGGGGATAATGGAGGATTAGATGGGAGTTAATGAGGTTTAGGATTCATAGGGGTGTGGGAAAAGCTAGGGTGGTAGGGTAGCTAGGGGTAGGTGAATACAAAGGAATTTTAAATTGGCAAGTGGGCTAGTGGGTAGATTAGTGGCTAAGTAGGCTGGTTAGTAGGTTAATGGGGTAATTGATTTGTTATAAGGGTATGGTAAGGCTTATGGGATATAGGGGATATTGTGTAGGAATTAAGATATTATTTAATGGGTTAGGGTTATGGTTTTGGATTAAATTAGTGGGTTTAATCAGATTATTAAGGGGAGTAGATTTAAGTGCATACAATAATAACCAAAATTTAGGCAGCCTATAAGTCATTATAAAAGAGGTAAAACCAAGTGTATACAAATTAGAATGTTAATTATAGTTGTATGTATGTAATTTAAATATTACTATAGCCATATACACAATCAAAATATTACTTACAATGATATATATGCAATTGAAATGTTACTTATAGCCATATGCATGCAATTAAATTGTTACTTATAGCCATATGCATGCAATCAAAATGTTACTTACAACCATATGACTCTTATATTGCATTTATCTATGTTATAAGCTTGTTGAAGTAATGTCTCAATGCTAACACTAATTGTCTTCCTTATCATTTCATGTAATGTATTAAATATAATAAATTTATTTTTATCTTGTAGGATCATAAGTTAGCTACATGATTTAGTTATCATTTAATAATGGGAGAGAACGCCTTTTAGGCATGTAGGTGGTTGTTTACAGCCAACTACTAGTCTAAAATTTGACTTGGTAATGTCTCTATATGGTGCCATTTTATTCCTAAAACAACAACTTTGTTTTGAAACTATTAAGCCAAATTTGGGGCCTCTATAACCTTCTATATGAAGGGATTTTACAAGGAATATAGTTGGGTGAATGGGCCTTTATTTTGGCCCTGTGGGTAAATGCAAACCCTTGTCCATAGGCCCATATTACGGGTTCAAAACAAGCATGTAAAATGAATAGAATAAATAGGGTAAACATACTTTTGCAATACCCCATTTAAAGAAACCCCAAGATTTACCTATCATCATTTTTTTTATAGAATAAAACATCAAAATAGTGATCAAGATTTATAAATTTAGAACCCCAATAAAAGATCTCAACCACTATTCCCTGTTTTAGGCAAAAAGAGATTTTGCCATTTCCTCACTAACAAATTTTAGAAAAAAACTACACTCAAAAAACATTTTTTCTGTTATTTGAACTGAAACTCAAATCAAGGTAATATATTTCTTACATGTCATAGTGAGTAGGATAAGAGATTCTTCTCTAGTTGTGCCCTTCTTTCATCTTTCTATCAAACTATTGTATATGAGATAAAAATATTCCCCCCTTTTAATTTTCTATCTTCCTACCAACCTCCACTACTGACCTATGGCCCATTTTACTCGATTGGCAAGTCATCATTATCATGGCATGAATCAGGTTATGGTTTCTCTTTGATTTGCATAAGAGAGAAAATGTGCAAGGTTTTCCCTTTGTCGCCTTCCAGCTTGCCTCCATTCATTTTTACAAAAAGAAGGTTGTTTAAAAAAATTCTAATCATAATCATTCCATTTACATTTTCCCATATCAATAATAGTTTAATCATTTTATTTTTTATGTAATCCGTTTTACCTTTTCAACCTTATAGATGTTTTAATCATTTCATATGAGGTAAGTCTTTTATCCCATGCAATTTTTTATTTTAATTAAACATTTTAACATTTTAAAGCATTCTATGATATCATAAGGGATTAATAATTCCCCCTTGAGGCGCAAGGGTCTAAGAAGGCTCTTTATTATCTAACATGAGTTTATAAACCAAAGTCTAAAACAAGGCAAGCAAACCACCATGCTCGAGCAACAAGTATTATGCAGGTTTTGTTAACTCAGGTGTTAGATGCAAGAAGATGATTAGGTCACTCAACAAGCCAATGTAATAAATGTTGGAAATGACAATGATTCTCATTTATCTTGGATCTCTCCTACATGGCCATTACCATATAGAAACATAACCATTAGATAAATATTATGCACACAGAGAATAAACTATGCACAAGTCAATCTCCATTATTTCCTCAAGGAATAATACACAATCCATAGCTCTCATCCACCAGACTAGGCTAAGCAAAAAGAGTGCCTATTAAATAGGCATAAAATATTGTTATGCACAACAAATAATTTATTGTGTGAAATAAATATTAGTTGATATGGAATATTTGCATGCACAAAATAGGTGTGTAGATATTCAACACATAACAACTAATTAATTGACTCATAATTAAGCTTAATTCCATGAGTGAGTTTTAACACTCACTCCAACATGCTCCCTTAAGCATAAAATAGGGAGTAAGAAAATAGAAAGTAAAGAGATTGAATGGGTCCCAACAACTAAGCCTAATCAGGTACCCAAGTATAAATCATAGTGAAATACAAAGTGTCTCTATAATTAACCAATCCATCTTACAGGACTACATGGATGATGAATCACTGTAATTGCCAAGTCAAATAGGAACTAGTACTCTATATGAGGCTAACTCTGTAAAAAAATATTGATCTCAAAACATGGGAAAAAGGGTCACCAAGGATGAAATATATCACTATAAGGTTCCCAAAAACTAGTAACAATAGCTAAAGCCGAGAGAGCAAAAAACATATGCTACAAGGTGCCCCAAAAAAGAAAATGGCTAAATACTCAAACATAATATTGAAGAGTTGTACTAGATGGAATGAAGGTCATCAAATACAAATGCACTTAATCACCTACCTCCAAAATAAAAAATGGTTTACTAAGAATGAGCACAACACCTGAAGCAGTATGTCCACACACCCACCCATAATGCTGAAATGGGTGTAGTGATTCAAAACACATCTAAATGAGTGGGCCAATCCCTCTATGCAAACACCAAAATGTTGACACTGGGTTACACTAGACTAGCTACATTCTAGAAGGAGAATAAACTCCACCAAAACATCTAAAGGTGACTGTCAACAATCAGATACAGATATGAAATCTCTCAAAAATGATGTCCCTAGTGATGATGGGATAGTCATGCAACTGAAGAAGAAAGTGCTCAATGATGGAGCACACACATGGAAAAATCTCCATGAGTCTCAATGTGACCACAAACAAAAATTCCATCTTGGAATAATATCACTAAGTGATGCAGGAAACTCCACAAAGCAATCAATCTATGGAATACATCATCTATGTAATGAGAGATGTCTGCTCAAAATGAACACATTTGCCTAATCAAGGAGTTCAAACAACAAGGAGAATCAATAGGTAGGATGAACAATGTGTGGTTTAAGAAGCTAAATAGTGGAGGAATGATGTCTATAGTGTCCTCACCAAGAATGATTCTTACGTTGCCAAGAATGATCATAAATCTACCCCAAATGAACACATGTATGGTAGATGCAGATGACTTACATATGTGTGGGTGCAAAGTCCATAGTAAAATAATGTGAGGTAACATCTAAAAAAGTGTCAGGTAGATCATGTCTGACCAGTATAATCTTAGATTTCTCAGGCCTGAGTGAAGGTGTATAAGAACCCATATGTAACTCATAATCATCACGAAGAATAGAGTGAACAAAAGATGGAGCTCTATCAATAGATTCCAATGAATACGAAGTACCTACATCATAACCAAGGCCATACTGAGTAATCCACATAACAGGCTGAATAGGGTGAACAATGCCCTGTAAATACTTCCTAATGCCTACAAGTCTGGTAGTGTGACCGATGGAATGAAGCATGCGGGAGACAAAGCTAGTAGTATACTTCTCAAAATAAGCATCACATATATGTAGGTGAAATTGGAGTGGGATGTGCATAGTGTGCAACAATAGTAGGCACATAAGTATCATCTGCAATAAGAGAAGCAACATGAATAATGAGTTCCTCAGAATCTGGTAAATCACATTGTAAAAGTGCATCAAGTGGATGCGTACCAAATTTATTAACACTACATGATGGCATACCAACTAGTTTATTCTATAGAGAACATATGAGGGCATCCTTTCCATGAATCAGGGAGCACAAAAGAGAATTCTGCATCAAAAGTTTCCTGTTTGCTTCTTAAAGAGCTAGGAAAGAGGCCGCAGGATCAATGGTTTGCTTAGGACTTGGTAGGGTACTATCAAGAGTCATACCAAAATCAAAAAAATAGGAGCAACAACCATTGTATCAAAATGTGCATCTATAGGTGGAGGTGAAGGTACCTCATCCAAATGACCACCAGTAATAAGTGTCTCATCCTTAAAAAATATGTCCTCACTAAAAATGGAAAGGGGACAAGAACTAATAGGAGAAGATGAAGATGCCAAAGAGTTCTCATGAAAATCACCATCAAGAATCATGCACTTGCACAAATGGGAGAAGATGGTGGAGAAACTATGTCACCAACAGAAGAATCCTCACTCTGAGAGGAAGGAGAAGGAGGGACATGTGGAGGTGAAGTGACCTCATCAAACAATATAGAAATAATGTCCCATGCTTCCTTGGGTGATGTGGCATGTACAATGTAAAACTATAAACTTTCAGAAACATGGAGGGGAATAAACAAAAGTGCCTCCTTTTGCAAGGATGCATTCCATACAATATCATCATCTATAAAAATGGGAAAATATCCAATAACAACTCTCCACAATCCTTTCATTTGTAAGTGCATCTGCATTATGGTTTCTCATGTGGTGTAGTTTGAGGAGTTGAGTGGTTCAAACATACAAGAATCCATACTCTAAGTCATGAAAAACCAACAATGATGAAAATGGCTAAAGAGGGATGTCGGCTACCACCAAAAATGCATCTACGATTACAAGTGGCACAAAAAAGGACAAAAAAAACTTAAAATAATGGGATGTCGGACTCTGTCGAAAATACATCCTGTGTACAAATCACACCAAAAAATAAAGTGTTTTTGCAAGGGGGTCTCACCCCCTGTGAGACCGGACCTCACCCTCCATCTTCGACACACGAAAATGAGAAAAAAGTAATTAGATGACAAAAAAAATGTGCCCCTCTTACACCTATGTAAAAAATCCCTCTGTTACAAATAATCACCAATTTGTAAAGCAACTCCACCACTAACAAGGTTTATCCCACTTTAATAAAGTCCCCCTTTACAAAAATAAACAACACTTTCAATTAAAAATTAAAACCCTTTAAAAATAATCTACCTCTCTTGAACAAAATAGGCCCTAAAAAAATTTCCACTTTGCAGTGGTTGGGGCACGAACACATCACCTCTCTAAAGAAAGTTTTAACAAAAACATTTTCACCAATAATAATAATTGAAATAAAATAATAATTTACAATACCATCCACCACTTTAATAATTTCTATAAATATATTTACTCAAAATTATTTAATTTAAAAAAAAATTATAATCTTCTATTATAAAATTATATATATTAGAATTGGTATAAAAGCTAAACTTGAATTTTCCAAAAACATTTTAATGTGTCATATTCTAAAAACATATAACCAAAAAAATTGCTCGAATGATTTAAGATTATTCATTATTAAATATTTATTAGTATGTATAATTTTATTTTATTTTTTATTGGAAATAAACCAGCCCATAATTTATTATTATGCATAGTTTTATTTTATTTTTTATATAAAATAAACTAACCTATAATTTAGAGACATGAGTTATCAGTGGTTTTGAGATGTAACTTTATTCCTTTTATCATTTTTTAAAGTTTATATTTTATTAAACATTATAATCATAATTATAATGTTTTTTGCTTGGAATATTCAAAGATAGATAGTGACATTTTTATTTTTAATTAATTATAACAATTTAAATATATATAAAAATCAAATTTTTTAAGTTATTAAGAAAATAAATTAAATTCTCTTTTAAATATATATAAAATCGTATTTATATTTCAAAACATTTATATTTATTCAAATATATGATATTATATTATTTTTATTAATCTAATTATAATTTTTTTAATATAATTATTATTTAAATTATAAATTTAATAAAAAATAAAATTTAATTAAATATAATAAAATTTTATTATTTACATATACAGTGATCATCTTTCTAATAAGTAATCTGAGGGTTGGAAAGTCCCTCATTTATTTTATAAAATGAAAAAAATGAGGTTACACAATCCATAAAATGGAATCAAAAAAATCAAAGGAAATGAGAATACAGAAGCCCTGGACCATATCGAACTAAACATGATATATCAAGATGTGGAGCAGGAACTTGAAACCCCAAAAAATGAAAAAACCCCTTGCACTAGGTATTATAAATCCACTTATGTAGAGTGTCCAAGGTCGACAGGAAATGGTCAAATTTACAGTTCACAACTGTATCTATAAACCATTTCTCATTAATGAACACTTCTTGAAGTGCCTCTTCCCTAAAAGAAATTAAAGGGATAGTCTTCACTTGTGCAAAAGGCTTCACACCCAGTTTCTATGCCTCCTCTAAACGTGTTACTGCTATCATGAAAGAACCCACTCTCATCGTCCTTCCCACACATGCCCATCTTGATAGCTCACTGGGAGAGGTTGCCATCATCTGTAGGGCCTGGATTTGGTGTTATATCAATAATAACCATTGTCATCACTAAGGGACTGCCTGTTGACCTTACTGACCCCCCCCCCCCCCCCCCAGTCTTACTAGTGCAAACATCAAGACTTGTCGATCGATGCTTCGACAACCTTTCCAACTCTCACCAGAGTCATAATTGATCGACACCCAAATTTAAAAGCCTTAAATATCGAAGCTTCACTCAACATCACCATTTCAATCTGACTTAATACAATAATTTACTATTATTCATATCACCACCACTATCATCATTACACAATTCGTATCAATGTTTTATTTATAAATTCAATTTTAACATGTCACATTTGTATGATAAATTTATTTCAAACTTTTGTTAAAACTACAGACAAAGCTCATAGTACATGATAAGATCCCCAAGTGATTGAAGGGTGTCTAAAACCCCACAATCTGAATTTGATTACAGATGATTTGATTGAAGAGTCTATTCCGTACAAAAACAACAATGGGTCTTGATGTAGCATCGCCCAAAAATTGGGGAACTTTGGAAGTATTATGGCCACCATCAATTTTTTTGAATGATGATACGCCACCTCTTTTGTCTTATTTCGAGCATATGTTTTATGATTCTTGTTTTGTGGTCATGATCAGATCTTTAAAAGTTATTAATCCATTAAGGGATAACGATTGGAAACTTAAATTCATTTACACCCTTTTCTTTATTATTTATTTGTTATTTTGCCTTCTTCATCCTCAATGCCCAATGAGATATTTTTTATTTAAATTGGTAGATTGTTTTTCTTTATATTGATTTATTTGGTGAATTGTTTTTCTTTATATATTTTAGTTTTGTGAAGAGTTTGAATAAATATCTAAAGTGGCATTGATAGTATATTATTAATTATAATAATTTAATTTAATATTAAAATTTATTTTTATATATTAAAATATATTATATTAAATAATATGCTCTTTATTTAATAAGTTTTATATGTATTCTATGCACAAAAGACATTTATGAATAATCATTTTAAAAAGAATTGATAATTGTTTATTTTTCAATATAAAAAAAATTAAATTCTAAAAGTTATTAATATAATATTAAAATAATAACATATTTATAATATATAATATTATGACAATAATATGATACATTAATAATATAATAAGATATTAATAACAAATTAATATCATATAACAATATACAAAATATGTTACAATATATCTTACAATACTAAAATAATATCAGTATACTAAATATTATTAGAATTTATATATTTAAAGTAAATATTATATTATTATTTTGTATTAATTTGTCTACCAAAAAAATGAGATGGCGATAACAATCATGTGTTTAGAGTGAGATACAAGTATCAATTTACAGTGTTTCACTTTACACAATGTTTTGCCAAAAGACAATGTATTTTGAAAATGATATTAATAATTGCAATAATTTTATAGAAAAATTTGTGATTACAATGAACTATCACTTTTCGATCTTCACAAATATATTGCTTTGAAAAAAATTCGTATAAATCATAAAATGTAATTACTTTTTGCCTATTAGAATTTAATTTCATTAAATCCCATAAAAAACAACTATATTTACAAATAAACATAAGAAACCTTATTTTCCCAGTTAAAAGTATGTGGTGTGTAGATTGCAAAAATTTAATCCAACCGAATCTTTGCAATTTATTATGAATCCCATTTTGCTAAGTTTACAGACTACAGATGAACATTTCATAAACTTTTTTGTCAGCATACAACTGTAATTTTGTTAACAGCGTTTAGCAGCATACGACTGCAATTTCAACAATCGTCATTAATGTCCACATGACTGTCATTGATGTCTACATGACCATCACAATTTAAACTCCACTGCTTTAATTATCGAGGTTCATTTTGATGTCTACATGACTATCATAATTTGAACTTCAATGGTTAATTGGCATGAGCTTTATTTTGATGTTTGTACAATCGTCAATGATGTCCATATGACTATCACATTTTGAACCCCAATGGTCAATTGGCATAAATTCTATTTTGACCTCTGCATGATCATCATTGACGTTCATGCAACTGTCAATGACATCCACACAACCATCATAATTTAAACCCTAGTAGTTTAATTGGTGACAGGTGGCAAGATCTCAGAGCTTCTTCAGTGTGAGAGTGATACTTATCACGATCTTGGTGAGCAGATTGAAAATCTAACATAAAACATAAATAAAAAATTCAAGAGCCCCAGGATAAGCACACATTCACCAAGTGGCATGATCCTGAAGCTTGAATGCAAGATCCAAGGGCAACAATCAAAGCTCAGGTAAATAACATCTGATGCAATGCATCAACTCAGACGGCAATGATCTAATGATGTGGGGCAAAGTCAACATGTCAACGGATCTGTAGAGGAATTTGAGAGTGCCAAGTGGCACGGTCTCGATGATTTAGACCAAAATCAAAGGTTCACATTCAAGATCTCGATAATTGACAAATTAAATCAATGGTTCATGCTTAGTCCTGGGTTCAAAAGATCAATGGAGTGCAATTGATCCATGTAAGCGAGATCAACGGTCTGAGATCAACATTGACATTTTAAAGAAGTACAAAGAACCTTGAACAACCGCCACATGGTATAAAAATGTTCGAGGATCGTTGGAGTAGGATTCATTCATGCAATCGAGATCAATAGTCTAAGATCAACAAACACTTTTCAAAGGTCTTGAAATAAGTGAAAAGCCACCATGTTAAAGCTTAAGAAACAGGTTCTTCTACTCTGCAAAAAGGCGAGTACTCTAACCACAATGCAATTCTTGTTATAAAAATTAAAATAAACAAGAAGAAACTAATTTTCGAAATGACCCAATCATTCTAGTACTAATATTTTATACTCTTAGTATGTTTCATATAGTGGACAATGTCGAAGGGACCAATGGTTATGAATATGGACTATTGGCTGAAAATGCATGTTCCTACTTGATGTGGTTGAAGAATGGACAACCATATCAATACATTCAAAAATTCATAGGGTGGTTATTGTAGATTTAGTGTATAATCACAACTAATCCATGAAGAAGCATGGTTACAAAGAATATATGATAGAATCGATTTTAGTGTTTTAAAGTACATTATTTTCATATTGATTCTTAAAGAATATAGAAGTGATTTAGATGCCAAAGTTATTTATATTATAATGAGAAATTCAAGGTATATATATTACTAAACATTTTTATAATTATTTGTATAGTTTAAAAATCTATTATATTTACAATTATAGTAGATTTAAGACAAATTTAAAGATAAATCTAGATGCCTTAGAAATATTAGATACATAATAAAATTGAGGTTCCAATAAAGGGTCATTATTTCACATAAAAACTTCCAACCCTCCTTTTGTTACACTTGTTGACTCATAAAAATTCTAATTTTTTTTAATTACACAATATTAATCTTCTTAAAACTTGGTGTATAAAATAAAAAACTTAAATTTATTCATAAAATTTCATCTTAAATTCAAATATTAAAATTTAATTTTAATTTTTAATTTTTAAATTAATTTAAAAATCTATAAACATTTATACCTCTGCCTAGTTCAGACTATTGGAGAGCTTAAATGAATAGTTATATTTTTATTTTTATAGAGTTTATTTTAATTTTGGAAAGCATGTTATATATTAGTTTTTTTGGAAAAAAAAACACATAATACATACTTATAAAAAATGTTTATGAAATTACATCAAAAGCAAAAAATACCAGAAAATGTAATATTTACGTCTTTCATTTTTAAAGTTATTATTCTTTGTATTTATTTTTGTTAAGAGTTAAATGTGAAAAAATTTCATTAAATAATTATTAATTAAAAACAATTTAATAAATAATATATAAAATGTTGAAAAAGTTATAACTAATTGATGAAAATAATAATTTACAATACTATCTACCACTTAAATAATTTATAAAAATATATTTATTTAAAAAAAATATAATCTTTTATTAAAAAAACAAAAATATTTATATTTATAAAATTTAAAATAAATAATAAAATTAGAAAAAAAAATTAATTTCATTTTTAATATTATTATTATTATTTCACAATCTAAACAACAATTTTAATCCCCGACAATAGTATAAAAGTCAAACCAAAATCTTCCACAAATATAAAATATTTATTATCATATGTAATTTAGTATAAACTAGCTGAGAATTTGTGGGCATAAATAATCTGTGGTCTTAGAATGTAACCTTATCCGTCTTATTTATAGATTAAATTTTAATGTGTTAAATTTATTTCAAAAATTTATTAAAAAGGAAGACAAAGTTCATGGTCCATTGTAATTCAAGGGTTTCCAGAATTGCTGCAATTTAGGCGTAACTTATTCTACCAGTGCGAACTCCAAACAAGCAAAAACGATAACAACAACTTCATTATTGACTAAAAATTGCTGTAAAAGAACCATTTCTAGATTTCCAATTTTTTTTTTTAACAAAATTTATGATATACATCTGGGACTGATAACGATCAATCCCTAAACAAGGCCATTGCCGGAAAGGATCTCCTCTACCGGAGTTCAGAGACAGTAAAATAGCCTGTCAAAATAAAAAATGAGAAAAACAGGCCACGGACGGTAAAATTGCAGGCCTGAAATATAAATTAAATACATGAAACACAGCGTCAATAAGCGAAGGTCTCTGGTATTGTGGTAAGCCTTCTTTTCCATTCTTTGTGCGAATGAGCCGTTGTCCGTTTCAATTTCTGCACAGAGCTTGACACACCTGTAGATTTTGGCGTTTCTGTTTCCTTGACTGCAGAAGCCAATCTATGGATTCTGCTACTTTGTTCTTCTTCAACTCTACTGCTGTAGCGGCGTTTACCAGACGGTTTTGAAAAAAGATCGCGGGGAGGCGAACAGAGAGGCGATGCAAGGGCACTTGCGAAGAAGCCTTTCCCTTTTCCTTTCTGTGGCCTCACTTCTCTGCAAATTCCAGCTACAGAAAACTCCTCAGCCTGGAATGCTGATCGGCAAGATTGACAGTTTCCCATGAATAAACCCTTGTACGTGAGAAATGATAGAGATTTTTTAGGGTATAAAGTTAGCTGTATCGGTCAAAATCCATAATGTAAAACAGGAGATGTATTTGAGAAGGAATTTGATATATTTGCTGCAAAATTGTGGTGAGACAGGTTTAGTGTATGGAAATAGAAATATAGTACGACCCCACCATTGCAATTACAGATCACAGATGATTAAACAAAGAAGAGAAACTATTCCATACAAAGCTACAGATGACGAGTCCCTCATCCAGCACCGCCCAAGAATTACAGAGGATCTCTAGGAAGTATTCCCAACAAAAAAGGCCGTCATCTGATTTCATGTCTTTTATTTTAACATCCTCCCTAAACTCTGATTTGTGGGATACCCGCTCATCCTCTAAAAGATTCTTCAGTCTATTGAAATCTTGTTTTGTGGCAAAGTGATTTGATCTTTGAAAATGTCAGCGCCCTGATCTTCGGACCTGCAATAAAAAAGTTTGGTTTCGTTTCAATTTGTAATTCTCATTTACTTTGAAGTTGGAACAATTAATGTCAATGTGCTTGCTTATATATATGTGTGTGTGTGAGATTTATAAATGAGCACAACCCCTGAAGGAGTATGTCACACAATACCATTGTTTCTTCCATTTGATGCTGCATCAATGGGTGTCAAGCATCCTTCGTAAAAAAACTGCTTGACAACCTGCTGAAGTGGCTGCCACATATTCTGCTTCTGCAAAGGACAATGCAACAATGGGTTGTTTCATTGAAGTTACCATCAGACTACACTATGACTCCAGAATTAGAAGCAAACTCCACCAAGTACTTTTTCTATCATCTTGATTTCCAGCGCAATCACTATTTGTATAACCAGTTAACCTCAGATACACCCTTCTTTTCATGAAAAATCTCTCAAGAATTGCATGTCCCTAGTACATGACTTTAGATAGTCATGTAATTGCTTGTAGAAGAAAGTGCTCAATCATGGAGCACACACATGAACCTACTTATCAAGCTTACTGCATACATGATATCTGGTCATTGTTGCACTTAAGTAACATTAAATCCCATCCTAGAACTAATATCACCAAGTGATGTAAGAAACTACCACAAAGCAATCATCATTTGTGCTCAACTACAAACCCATGGCAATAAGTGTAATTGTTGAGATTGCTATTTTCCATCTTGAACCTTTTCAACATATCATTTGCCTAATTTTCAAGTGAGTTTAAAATTCCATCACTATTTTGTGTTAGCATCAAGACCAGGATAATAGTGCAACAAACCAAGATCAGTCGGTTCGAATTCACTCTTCATTGCTTGAAAATAGTGGAGGAATGATGTCTATAGTGTCCTCACCAAGAATGATTCTTATGTTTCCAAGAATGATCAGAAATCTACCCCAAATGAACATGCATAGTGGATGTAGATGCCTGCACATGTGTGGGTGTAAAGTCCATAGTAGAAGAATGCAAGGTAACATCCAAAAAAGTGTTAGGTAGATCATGTCTGACCACTATAATCTCAGATTTCTCAGGCTGAGTGAAGGTGTAGAAGAACTCATATGTAACTCATAATCCTCACGAAGAGTAGAGCAAACAAAAGATAGAGCTCTATCAACAGATTCCAATGAATACGAAGTACCTGCATCGTAACCAAGGCCATGCTGAGCAATCCACATAATAGACTGAATAGGGAAAGCAATGCCCTATAAATGCTTTCTAATGCCTACAAGTCTGGTAGTGTAACCCATGGAATGAAGCATGTGGGAGCCAAAGCCAGTGGTATGCTTTTGAAAATAAACAGGGATATATGTAGGTGGAACTGAAGTGGGATGTGTAGAGTGTGCAATAATAGTAGGCACATAAGTATCATCTATAATAAGAGAAGCAACATGAATAATGGGCTCCTCAGAATCTAGTTAATCACATTGTAAAAGTGCATCAAGTAGATGCGTACCAAATTTAGTAACACTACATGATGGCCTACCAACTAGTTTCTTCTATAGAGAACATATGAGGGCATCCTTTCCATGAATCAAGGAACACAAAAGAGAATTCTACATCAAAAGTTTCCTGTTTACTTCTTGAAGAGCTAGGAAAGAGGCTATAGGGTCAATGGGTTGCTTAGGCCCTAGTAGGGTACTATCAAGAGTCATACCAAAGTTAAAAATATGAGCAATAACCACTGTATTAGAATGTGCATTTGTAGGTGGAGGTAAAGGTACCTCATCGAAATGACCACCAGTAATAAGTGTCTCATCCTTAAAAAATGTCCTCACTAAAAATGGAAAGGGAACAAGAACTAATAAGAGAAGATGAAGATGCCAAAGAGTTCTCATGCAAATCACCATCAAGAATCACACTCGCACAAATGGGAGAAGATGGTGGAGAAACTATGTCACCAATAGAAGAATCCTCACTCTGAGAGGAAGGAGAAGAAGGAGGGACATGTGGAGGTGAAGTGACCTCATCAAACAATATAGAAGTAATGAACCATGCTTCCTTGGGTGATGTGGCATGTACATGTGAAACTGTAAACTTTTAGAAACATGGAGGCGAATAAACAAAAGTGCCTCCTTTTGTGAGGATGCTTTCCATATAATATCGTCATCTATAAAAATGGGAAAATCTCCAATAACAATTCTCTACAATCTCTTCATCTTTAAGTGCATCTGCATTTTGGTTTTCCATGTGGTGTAGTTTGAGGAGCTGAGTGGTTCGAACATACAAGAATCCATACTCTAAGTCATGAAAAACCAACAATGGTGAAAATGGCTAAAGAGGGATGTCAATTGTCACTAAAAATGCATCTACGAGTACAAGTGGCACAAAAAAGGACAAAAAACACTTTAAAAAATGGGATGTCAGACTCTGTCAAAAATACATCTTGTGTACAAATCACACCAAAAAATGAAGTATTTTTACAAGAGAATCTCACCTCCTATGAGACCAGACCTCACCCTCCATCTTCGACACACGAGAATGAAAAAAAATAATCAGATAACAAAAAAAATGTGTCCCTCTTACACTTATATAAAAAATCCCTCTATTACAAATGATCACCAATTTGTAAAGCAACTCCACAAGTAACAAAGTTTATCCCACTTTAATAAAGCCCCCTTTCACAAAAGCAAAAAACACTTTCAATTGAAAAATAAAGCCCTTTAAAAATAATCTACCCCTCTTGAACAAAATAGGCCCTAAAAAAATTTCCACTTTGTAGTGGTTGGGGCACGAACACCTCACCTCTCTAAAGAAGGTTTTAACATAAACGATTTCACCAATTACGTTGTGATCTTTACTCGTCTTATGACTTCACCAAATTTTATTTGAATACTCAAATCAAATGAAAAACAATTAAAGTGAAACCTTTGGAATCGATGGGCGACAACCATACGAGACAAGTGACGTCATGGTAAGCATGGTTGATCAACGGTGGTGCCGAGTGGGTTGATCGAGCCTGTTGGAGGTTGTTGTGTCAGTCCAAGACTGACGGATACAAAAATATATCTCCTCCTGGAAACCACATTTCTCATCTGCCACTATACCTCCAACGCTTCAATGCAAACAAACACTATGCCAAAAAAGTTAGACGGTGAGGGGAAGAACCTTCCAAGGCCTACTTTTTGGAACTATTAATGATAGCCAGACATCTCTCGCCTACGAAGTTGAGAGATTCAGAAGTTATCTACATCCAGTTTGAAATCCAACAATTATGTGGAGATCAGAATCTGTAGTGGGAAGGCTGCTACCTTCACCTCAATAGTGGGAATACCGCTACTATCAGTGGAAGACAGAAGAAATAGTTCGCTGGTGGAAACAGTCAAAGTAGATCGATGCAACGTAGAAAACTAAATGCTTAAGTTAAATGCTTTGAGGAGAGCTCACCATAACTGTGCAGGTAAAATTGATATGAGTCATCGAGCCACATAGTTTGAAGACCAATCAAAAGGCGTTGGTTGAGTGGTGATGGATCATTGGAGGCAATATTACAAATTATGTGCCATTGTGTGGTGCAGTGTTTGCAAAATTCATCAATCCATGAACAATGTAAGTCAATGCCAAATGACCAAGATGGACTAGAATAACACTATCAATCCATAGAACACTATTTTGATTGAGACCGTGAAGAATTGTTTAATATGACCAATGCTTAGTTAAACGCAAGGGTCAGATTTAGAGCTACCAATGCAAAAAAAAATAATGCAAATCCGAGTGAAACCCAAGATCCACCAAACAATGTAATGGTGAGATATCAAACCTTCTAACTCATATTCGATGCAAAGGCTTGCAAGTGCAGAGAATAACCGAGATTTGACATATAATGGCTGGATTATGAGTTTGAATAGGGATACTTTCAAATAGAATGACTGGAATTGAATGGCAAGTCTCTAACATAGAACGACTAGCTTGAATGGTAAGTCTCTAACATAGAATGGTGAGTGGAAGTTTTACACCACATCTCCACCTACGGGGAGGGCAATAAGTCCGTAAAGACGTAGACTCAGTGCAAGAACACTAGGTGGTGGTTCCCGTATTTGAGCAATTATTTATAGCATACCTGTGTGGTGGAACATCAAGAGAAGACCAATAAGCAATGCGAAGGGAATGAATTGTTTATGTGGAGACCGGGAGGCCACCTAGAGACTGGAACCGGTAAGCTCAAATCATGTCCTTCAACAAATCTAAACAATACAAAAACCACCCAAAAGAATAGTATGGACTCTACATAGAGGAGTATGGCCTAATTTTGTGCTAATGGGCTAGGTAATATCTGCAAGAGGAGCTCTGATACCATGTCAGAAATGAGAATGAGAAAAACATAACCATCAGACAAATATTATGCATATAGAGAATAAACTATGCACAAGTCATTCTCCATTATTTTTTCAAGGAATAATACACGATCCATAGCTCTCTTTCACCGGACTAGGCTAAGTAATATGAGTGCCTATTAAATAGGCATAAAAGATTGTTACGCACAATAAATAATTTTTGTGTGAAATAAATATTAGTTGATATGGAATATTTGCATGCACAAAATAGGTGTGCAAATATTCAACACATAACAACTAATTAATTGACTCCTAATTAAGCTTAATTCCACGAGTGAGTTTTAACGCTCACTCCAATATTAAATACACTTAGAAATCACTTACATAGTCATGAAGACAATAACATTACCAAAGAAGTATGCATGAATATCACTAAACAATGACATACCAAGGAAACAAAACATCAAACAATAATCATAATGAGTGTGTGACTACTTCAAATTTCCTTCTTTCTACCCATAGATGTTGTCATCTGCCATCCTCTCTCTTATGATGCTTTCCCCCCTAAATTTGTCATGAGAACATACTACCTTGCATTCACCTCATCAAAAAAGAGGTAGTTAGTCTAAGTCATGTTAAAAAAAGATACAAAAATAAATATAAGTAAACATATCAAATGAACTGTCATTAAATATTGTTACAAAAATCATATATATATGCATGCCCATATCATCACATATATTAAATTACAAATGAAATTAAAACAAATAAATAGAATATCTATGATCACGCTTATTAGTTGGCTAAATTAATTAGTCTAATATTTGTTTAAAATAATTGCTTGATTATATGGAACGGAACATGATGTAATAATGGGGACAGTCAAATAATACATAAATGGGATAGTTGGTCAATACAAACGCTGATAGGCTGAAGACAAATTAAGAGATGAATGTGATGCCCTAGAGATTTGAGGCACACCATATATTCACTCCGATAAAAGGTCACCATTTCACATATTTTTGAATATATATTTTTAGGTATATGAAACTTTCAATCCCCCGTCTGTTACATTTGCACTAATTTTTAAAAAAAAATTGACTAATTAAAATTCTAATTTTTTTTATTTACATAATATTAATCTTCATGAAATTCAATGTATAAAATAAGAAACTTAATCTTCTCTATAAAATCTCATATTAAATTAGGATATTAGAATTTAATTGTCACTTTTTTTTAATTGAATTTGTTATCCATCAAACTCAATTTAGATCTATAATTGTTTGTATAGTTTACAAATTTATTATATATGAAATAGTAGTAGGTTGAAGAAAAATTTAGAAATAAATTTTGATGTCCTAGAAATATTATAAACACCATAAAATTAAAATCCAGAAAAATAATCATTCTCATTAAAAAACATTATTATACATATTTTTAAATATATCTTTTGAAGTATTGAAAACTTTTAACCCTCCTTTTACTACATTTATAATAAATTTTCTTAAAAATATTGACAAATAGAAATTTAAATTTTTCTATTTACACTTTATTGATATTCATAAAACTCAATATATAAAATAAATAACTTAACCCTCTCCACAAAATTTTATCTTAAATTAAAATATTAAGATTTAATTTTCACTTTTTATTTTTAATTAAATTTTTTAATCCATAAAAATCAATTTTGTACAACTTAAAAATCTATTATATCTGGATCAACCTTATAGTCCAAACTTAATAGTATTGGGAAACTTGGATGAAGAGTCATATTTTACAAGTTGGTTTTATTTTGGGAAAGTATGTTATATATATATTTTTTGAAATAAAATATGTGCCTATTAAAAAATATGTAAAATTATACTTCATGCAAAAATTACAAGAAGATTCGGTATTCCTTCATTCTTTAAGTTATTATTTTTATTAAGTCTATTTTTTGTTTTTTAAAAGTCAAATGTTTAAAAAATAAAAAAATAAAGAATTTTTTAATAAAATAATTATTATTTTTACAAATAGTTTAATAAATAATAAATAAAATTTAAAAGAGTTGTAATTTAATTGGTGATTTTTTTTTTAAAAAATTGATAAGTTAACTGGTTTCAGAGCCTTTTACAATAGAGAAAAAGATAAAACATTTAAGTTCACATAAATGTTCACCATACAATTCAATAAAAATCACACTATTCAAATCAAAAAAATAAAACATAAAGTGAAAACCAACAAAAATAAAATAGTCAACCAAAAATCCTCGTCTTCTGCTAACTACCCATCAAGATTCAACAAATCTTTAAGAAAGTGTCCTCTAATAAGCCTTTGTGATAGATGTTCCCTTTATGGAGTATACATTTTCTCTTTCTTCTCACCAATCTCCAATCTTTCTTGTCATCTAGATTTGAATCAAGAGAAAAGAGGATAAGTGTTAAATTTGACTAGATTCCTTGCAACTTTCATTAGACGGGGGGGATGAAAATGATGTCTTTTTCCTTTCGAGAATGACCCTTTAAAGTTGTAAGTGTTTCCTTTGGGTTATGGAATTTAATATCTTCTTAAATATGAGTTTGATCCTTTGTTATCATCGCCCCCTTTCACAATAAGATGCTATAATGGAAATTTTCCACCAAGAAGTTTCTTTCTTTCTTTTGAAGTTTCTACATTATGTATATACGTGGCTAGTCTTAAAACAATAGCAACAATGAAAAAACAAACATTTGTAGTCAATAGTTTGAGTCCACAATCGATCTCAAATTTTAGGACCATTTTTGTAGGTAGATTCTTAGAAATGTCTATGTTGAATAGTATTCTGGTAAAGGTAGTGTGAGAGAGCATATTAATGTTTTGGTAAATTTATAGGGGCTCTCCTAAGGTGGCACTTATCACCTTATAAAAACATTTTACAAGGAAATATGGGATTTTATGAATGAATTGAAATGAAA
Organism: Torreya grandis; assembly: GCA_037957365.1. Lineage (NCBI taxonomy): Eukaryota > Viridiplantae > Streptophyta > Pinopsida > Cupressales > Taxaceae > Torreya > Torreya grandis. The sequence goes on along the minus strand of JARHVA010000392.1, from coordinate 2,111,553 downwards.
ATAATAATTTACAATACCATCCACTAATAATTTTTAAATATAACTCAAAATTTATATAAATATAATTTATTCTCGAAATGTCATTTAATATTTTTAAAGGTAAAATAATATAAATTTACTTCTTATTCCTAAAAAAGATTTTACAAGGAAACATATTTTATAATAATATATAATATTTACAATACCATCCACCACTTTAATAATTTATATAAATATATTTACTCAAAATTATTATATTATTATTATTTTTAATATATCTTCTATATATATATATATATATACAACAATTTTAATATTTAGAATTGGTATAAAAACTAAACCTGAATTTTCCACAAACATTTTAATGTATCATATTCTAAAAACATATAACAAAAGAAATTGCTCGAATGATTTAAGCAAACACAACAGATCATAAGATAAAATGCGAATTATTCATTATTAAATATTTATTAGTATGCATAATTTTATTTTATTTTTTATTGAAAATAAACCAACCCATAATTTATTAATATGCATAATTTTATTTTATTTTTTATAGAAAATAAACTAACCTATAATTTGGAGGCATGAATTATCATTTTGAGATGTAACTTTATTCCTTTTATCATTTTTTGACGTTTATATTTTATTAAACATTATAATCATAATTGCTTTTTGTTTGGGATTTCAAAGATAGATAGTGACATTTTTATTTTAAATTAATTATAACAATTTAAGTATATAAAAAATCAATTTTTTTTCAAGTTATTAAGAAAATAAATTAAGCCCTTTTTTAAAAAAAAAAGAAAAAGATATATGTAAAATTGTATCTATATTTCAAAGAATTTATATTTATTCAAATATATGATATTATATTATTTTTATTAATTTAATTATAATTTTTTTATATAATTATTATTTAAATTATAACTTTTTAAATTTAATAAAAATAAAATTTTAAATTTAAAAAAATAAAATTTAATTAAATATAATAAAATTTTATTATTTATATATACGTATTATTATAGTGAAATCCCTCATTTATTTTATTAAATGAAAAAAATGAGGTTACACAATCCATAAAATGAAATAAAAAAATCAAAGGAAATGAGAATACAAAACCCTTGGACCATATCCAACTAAACACGATATATCAATATGTGGAGCACGAACATGAAACCCCAAAAAACCAAAAAGGCCCACAATGCCCAAGACAACAAATAATTGGTGGTTTTGAGATGTAACTTTATCTATTTTATTATTTGTTAATGTTTATATTTTATTAAAAAGTATAATTATAATTATAATTTTTTTTTTATTTAAGATTTTCGAGGATAAATATTTACATTTTTATTTTTAATTAATTAATTATAACAATTTAAATAAGTATATATAAAAATCAGAAAAGAGAACCCTTTTCAATTAAATTGTATTTATATTTCAATAAATTTATATCTATTTAAATAAATAATATTATAAAGTATTATTTTTATTAATTGAATTTTAATTTTTTAATATAATTATCATTTAAACTAGCATATATATCTCAGATAAATCTATATAAAATATATTAATAGATATCATTCTCTATACATTCACAATTCATTTACTGGTATTTATATATTTTTTATTTTTTTAAACCGTTATGTCATGTCAGTTGACTTTATTTTTTTATTTATTTATGTCAGCTTCAAAATAATTAATTAAATTGTTTTATATTTTATTTTATAATGTCAACTTTAAATAATTAAATGATAATATTCTCACGCCATTACATCTCCTATCCATCCCTCCAGATGCCATTGTAGGAACACCTATTGGTGTAATTATTTTTTTAAATTTTAATATAAAAATTAAAAAAAATAAAATAAAATTTAATCAAATATATTAAAATTTTATCATTTATATATGCTTATTGCTACCATGATTTTTTTTAATAGGTGATTTGAGGGTTGGAGGGTCCCTCACCCATTTTGTTAAATGAAAAAATAGAGTTACATAATTTGTAACAAGATGAAACCAAAAGACCAAAGGAAATGAGAATACAAAAGACTTTGATCATATCAAACTAAACACGATATGTTAATAAGTGAAGCATGAATATGAAGCCCCAAAAAACCAAAAAGGCCTACACTACCCAAGGAAATGAAACAAAAACCCACCGTTGGGGAGACCGACAACCAAACAAAACATGAGCACCCAACTATCAACCCATGAGGAATCAGAACCTAAGCCCCAAACTAACAAAAAAAACCAACCCATTCATGTCCAATGGGTCGCACGCTCATCCAAAGGCATTCTCTTGCCTTTACACCCTTCCCTCGCCATCTCCACCAGGTGTCATGAAGAATGGTTCAGTGAAAGGTCACCCTTTCTTCTTCTTCTTGTACCACCATCTAATCCTCTTGATCACATGAGTTTTTTGAAGTTTTACCAGAGGGAGTGAGAGCTACCATTGAGGGGTGGCATCAAATCTACTTTTAGCCTTAGCCACATCGGCCCTAATGGCCTCCAAATCTGTCACCACAACACGGATTAGGGAAGGTACATAAATAACCTCTTGAGACTCAAGGACCTTGCAATTAGTTATCGGAATAGAAACCACCTCCTCTTTGACTTATGCCTCTGAAGTACAAACCCCATCAACTGAGAGATCCCTTGGGAGGGCATCCTTCCACCATGATGAATCCAAATTTTGCTTGATACTTTAACAATTCTCAGTAAAATGACCTATCATAAAGCACTTTTGGTAGCATAAAAGAATCCTCTTGTAGTCTAGGTTCTGAGACCAATAATGCTCCTTGAATTTTAATTCAATAATAGTTGGGAGATCATGATAAATGTCTAAGTAGACTAGAATACATGAAGGTGGTATGAGAATAATTTGTAGTAGTTGTGTCTACAAACAACATCTTGCCCAATGTATTACCAATCAACAAGAGGTAGGTTTCATACCAGCATTGAAGGTGAAGGTGTGGCATCCAAACCCAAATGGGCTGCGAGCTGAGTGATTTCATAAGAGGGTTAAAAGATGGAAACTAGGGCTTCATAATGAGAAATAACTAATCCTAGGTTTAAAATCCATCTCAACAAATCTTATTTCGGTCATCAAGGAGATCAAAAACCATGATGAAAAACCCCCTTGCACCAGGTATTATAAATCCACTTATGTAGAGTGTCCAAGGTCGACAAGAAATGGTCAAATTTACAGTTCACAACTGTATCTATAAACCATTTCTCATTAATGAACACTTCTTGAAGTGCCTCTTCCCTAAAAGAAATTAAAGGGATAGTCTTCACGTTGTGCAAAAGGCTTCACACCTAGTTTCTATGCCTCCTCTAAACGTGTTACTGCTATCATGAAAGAACCCACTCTCATCGTCATTCCCACACATGCCCATCTTGATAGCTCACTGGGAGACGTTGCCATCATCGTAGGGCCTAGATTTGGTGTTATATCAATAATAACCATTGTCATCACTAAGGGACTGCCTGTTGACCTTACTGACCCCCCACCAGTCTTACTAGTGCAAACATCAAGACTTGTCGATCGATGCTTCGACAACCTTTGTTGTAACCTTTCCAACTGTCACCAGAGTCACAATTGATCAACACCCAAATTGAAAAACCTTAAATATCGAAACTTCACTCAACATCACCATTTCAATCTAACCTAATACAATAATTTACTATTATTCATATCACCACCACCATGATCATTACAAAATCTGTATCAATGTTTTATTTATAAATTCAATTTTAACATGTCACATTTGTATGATTTTATTTAAACTATAGACAAAGCTCATAGTACATGATAAGATCCCCAAGTGATTGAAGGGTGTCTAAAACCCCACCATCTGAATTTGATTACAGATGATTCAATTGAAGAGTCTATTCCGTACAAAAACAACAATGGGTCTTGATGTAGCATCGCCCAAAATTTGTGGAACTTTGGAAGTATTATGGCCACCATCAATTTTTTTGAATGATGATACGCCACCTCTTTTGTCTTATTTCGAGCATATGTTTTATGATTCTTGTTTTGTGGTCATGATCCGATCTTTAAAATGTTATTAATCCCAATCAAGGGATAACGATTGGAAACTTAAATTCATTTACACCCTTTTCTTTATTATTTATTTGTTATTTTGCCTTCTTCATCCTCAATGCCCAATGCAATATTTATATTTAAATTGGTAGATTGTTTTTCTTTATATTGATTTATTTGGTGAATGGTTTTTCTTTATATATTTTAGTTTTGTGAAGAGTTTGAATAAATATCTAAAGTGGCATTGATAGTATATTATTAATTATAATAATTTAATTTAATATTAAAATTTATTTTTATATATTAAAATATATTATATTAAATAATATGCTCTTCATTTAATAAGTTTTATATGTGTTTTATGCACAAAAACACTTATGAATAATCATTTTAAAAAGAATTGATAATTGTTTATTTTTCAATATGAAAAAAATTAAATTCTAAAAATTATTAATATAATATTAAAATAATAACATATCTATAATATATATAGATAATATTATGACAATAATATAATACATTAATAATATAATAAGATATTAATAACAAATTAATATCATATAACAATATACAAAATATGTTACAATATATCTTACAATACTAAAATAATATCAGTATACTAAATATTATTAGAATTTATATATTTAAAATAAATATTATATTATTATTTTGTAATAGTTTGTCTACAAAAAAAATGAGATGGCGAAAACAATCATGTGTTTAGAGTGAGATACAAAGTATCAATTTACAGTCTTTCACTTTACACAATGTTTTGCCGAAAGACAATGCATTTTGAAAATGATATTAATAATTGCAATAATTTTATAGAAAAATTTGTGATTACAATGAACTATTGTTTTTCGATCTTCACAAATATATTGCTTTGAAAACAATTCATATAAATCATAGAATGTAATTACTTTTTGCCTATTAGAATTTAATTTCATTAAATTCCATAAAAAAAGACAACTACATTTACAAATAAACATAAGAAACCTTATTTTCCCAGTTAAAAGTATGTGGTGCATAGATTGCAAAAATTTAATCCAACCGAATCTTTGCAATTTATTATGAATCCCATTTTGCTAAGTTTACAGACTACAGATGCACATTCCATAAATTTTTTTGTCAGCATACGAAGCAATTTTGTTAATAGCTTTTAGCAGCATACGACTGTAATTTCAGCAATCTGTCATTAATGTCCACATGACTATCATTGATGTCTACGTGACCATCACAATTTAAACTCCACTGCTTTAATTATCGAGGTTTATTTTGATGTCTGCATGACTATCATAATTTGAACTTCAATGGTTAATTGGCATGAGCTTTATTTTGATGTCTGTACAATCGTCAATGATGTCCATGCAACTGCCAATGACGTCCATACGATCATCACATTTTGAACCCCAATGGTCAATTGGCATAAGTTCTATTTTGACCTCTGCACATGATCATCATTGACGTTCATGCAACCATCAATGACATCCACACAACCATCATAATTTAAACCCTAGTAGTTTAATTGGTGATAGGTGGCAAGATCTCAGAGCTTCCTCAGTGCGAGAGTGACACTTATCACCATCTTGGTGAGCATATCAAAAATCTAACATAAAACATAAATAAAAAATTCAAGAGCCCCAGGATAAGCACACATTCACCAAGTGGCATGATCCTGAAGCTTGAATGCAAGATCCAAGGGCAACGATCAAAGCTCAGGTAAATAATATCTGATGCAATGCATCAACTCAGACGGTAATGATCTAATGATGTGGGGCAAAGTCAACATGTCAACGGATCTGTAGAGGAATTTGAGAGTGCTAAGTGGCACAATCTCGATGATTTAGACCGAAATCAAAGGTTCACATTCAAGATCTCGATAATTGACAAATTAAATCAATGGTTCATGCTTAGTCTTGGATTCAAAAGATCGATGGAGTGCAATTGATCCATGTCAAGCGGGATCAACGGTCGGAGATCAACATTGACATTTTAAAGAAGTACAAAGAACCTCGAACAACTGCCACATGGTATAAAAATGTTCGAGGATCGTTGGAGTAGGATTCATTCATGCAATCGAGATCAATAGTCTAAGATCAACAAACACTTTTCAAAGGTCTTGAAATAAGTGAAAAGCCACCATGTTAAAGCTTAAGAAACAGGTTCTTCTACTCTGCAAAAAGGCGAGTACTCTAACCACAATACAATTCTTGTTATAAAAATTAAAATAAACAAGAAGAAACTAATTTTCGAAATGACCCAATCATTCTAGTACTAATATTTTATACTCTTAGTATGTTTCATATAGTGGACAATGTCGAAGGGACCAATGGTTATGAATATGGACTATTGGCTGAAAATGCATGTTCCTACTTGATGTGGTTGAAGAATGGACAACCATATCAATACATTCAAAAATTCATAGGGTGGTTATTGTAGATTTAGTGTATAATCACAACTAATCCATGAAGAAGCATGGTTACAAAGAATATATGATAGAAGTGATTTTAGTGTTTTAAAGTACATTATTTTCATATTGATTCTTAAAGAATATAGAAGTGATTTAGATGCCAAAGTTATATATATTATAATATATATATATATATATATAAATATAAATATAAAAATAAAATAATGAGAAGTTCAAGGTATATATATTACTAAACATTTTTATAATTATTTGTATAGTTTAAAAATCTATTATATTTAAAATTGTAGTAGGTTTAAGACAAATTTAGAGATAAATCTAGATGCCTTAGAAATATTAGATACATAATAAAATTGAGGTTCCAATAAAGGGTCATTATTTCACATAAAAACTTCCAACCCTCCTTTTGTTACACTTGTTGACTCATAAAAATTCTAATTTTTTCTTAATTACACAATATTAATCTTCATAAAACTTGGTGTATAAAATAAAAAAACTTAAATTTATTCATAAAATTTCATCTTAAATTAAAATATTAAAATTTAATTTTAATTTTTAATTTTTAAATTAATTTAAAAATCTATAATCATTTATACCTCTGCCTAGTTCAGACTTAATAATATTGGAGAGCTTAAATGAATAGTTATATTTTTATTTTTATAGAGTTTATTTTAATTTTGGAAAGCATGTTATATATTAGTTTTTTTGGAAAAAAAACACATAATACATACTTATAAAAAATGTTTATGAAAATTACATCAAAAGCAAAAATTACAAGAAAATGTAGGTCTTTCATTTTTAAAGTTATTATTCTTTGTATTTATTTTGTTAAAAGTTAAATGTGAAATTTTTTCATTAAATAATTATTAATTAAAAACAATTTAATAAATAATATATAAAATGTTGAAAGAATTATAACTAATTGATGAAAATAATAATTTACAATACTCATCTACCACTTAAATAATTTATAAAAATATATTTATTTAAAAACATTATAATCTTTTATTTAAAAAAAACAAAAATATTCATATTTATTAAATTTAAAAGAAATAATAAAATTAGAAAACAAATTAATTTCGTTTTTAAAAATATTATTATTATTATTTTACAATCTAAACAACAATTTTAATCCCTGAAAATAGTATTAAAGTCAAACCAAAATCTTCCACAAATATAAGATATTTATTATTATATGTATTTTTTTTTATTATTATTATTAGAGAATAAACTAGCTCAGAATTTGGGGCCATAAATAATCTGTGGTTTTAGAATGTAACCTTATCCGTCTTATTTATAAATTAAATTTTAATATGTTAAATTTATTTCAAAAATTTATTAAAAAGGAAGACAAAGTTCATGGTCCATTGTAATTCAAGGGTTTCCAGAATTGCTGCAATTTAGGCTTAACTTATTCCACCAGTGCGAACTCCAAACAAGCAAAAACGATAATAATAACTTCATTATTGACTAAAAATTGCTGTAAAAGAACCATTTCTAGATTTCCAATTTTTTTTTAACAAAATATATGATATACATCTGGGACTGATAACGATCAATCCCTAAACAAGGCCATTGCCTGGAAAGGATCTCCTCTACCGGAGTTCAGAGACAGTAAAATAGCCCGTCAAAATAAAAAATCAGAAAAACAGGCCACGGACGGTAAAATTGCATGCCTGAAATATAAATTAAATACATGAAACACAGGGTCAATAAGCGGTAGGTCTCTGGTATTGGGGTAAGCCTTCTTTTCCATTCTTTGTGCGAATGAGCCGTTGTCCGTTTCAATTTCTGCACAGAGCTTGACACACCTGTAGATTTTGACGTTTCTGTTTCCTTGACTGCAGAAGCCAATCTATGGATTCTGCTACTTTGTTCTTCTTCAACTCTACTGCTGTAGCGGCGTTTACCAGACGGTTTTGAAAAAAGATCGCGGGGAGGCGAACAGAGAGGCGATGCAAGGGCACTTGCGAAGAAGCCTTTCCCTTTTCCTTTCTGTGGCCTCACTTCTCTGCAAATTCCCGCTACAGAAAACTCCTCAGCCTGGAATGCTGATCGGCAAGATTGACAGTTTCCCATGAATAAACCCTTGTACGTGAGAAAATTTAGAGATTTTTTAGGGTATAAAGTTAGCTACGGTTATCCATAATGTGCAGGGATGTATTTGGAAGGATGAAGTGAGTGTGGTGAGAAGATAGTCTATGGATTGATTTAGTACGACCCCACCATTGAATTCGATCACAGATGATTCAATTGAAGAGTCTATTCCTTACAAAGACAGCGACGAGTCCCTCATCCAGCACCGCCCAAAATTCGGGAAACTAAGGAAGTATTATGGCCGTCATCGATTTCATGGCTTTTCAATTTGTAATTCGGCATTGACTTTGATCTTTGGAACAATTATGGATTCCGATAATATTTGGTTTCCTTTCAATTTGTAATTCTCGTTGAAAAGTATGGATGTTATTATGTAAATTAATGATTTTATTTATAGATAAAATGGTAGAAAGGTGGTGTTAAATATTGTGAACCAGATGTTTATATATTAGATATCATGTCAATCATTTTCAACTTTTTCAATTGAATTGATTTTATTTATTAAGTGTTTTAAGTCATTTTGATTATAAATTGTTATAAAGTATGTATTGTAGATTGGAGGATATTGTGTATATGTTGTATTGAAATGATAAATGATATTTATAGATTCTTTTCATTTATTTGTATATATTTGATTTAATTTTTTTTTATTTTCAAAGATAATATTTATCTGAAATTTGGAAATTTTCATGTTGTTTATGTAGGCCTACAATTTGAGTTGAGGTATTTCTATATTTATAAGTAAAAGTCTTTTCTATCATTTAAACTCTAAGAAAATGATGGGTTTCAGTGTGTTATTTTAGAATAATATATTTTTTTATTATAAATAAATTTATTTTTCTTTTATATTTTAAGGTCTCTTATCTATTTGCAGTGTAGTATTACAATAAAACGTGAGAGGCAAGTCAAAGTTTACAATTATATTTTATTGATAATATATTTTAATTTAATTAAAATTTATTTATGTTTTTAATGGAATATTATAATTTATTCAAAGTTTACTTTTAAGTGAGTTAGAGTTTACAATTATATTTTATTAATAATTTAATTAATATTTATTTATAGTTTTAGTGAAAGGTTAGAACTTATTTTAAGATTTATAATTATATTTTATTTATAATTTAATTTTATTAAAGCTTTTTGATTTTCTTATACTTTAATTCTTTTGTAAATATAAATGTTAGATATATTATATTAAAATAGAAAATTCAACTTAAATTTTTAATTATATAATTTTAATAATTTAATTAGAGTTTTTATAAAATTTTGTTGTTGTATAAAACAAGCATCAATTTTTATTACAATAAAATATGGAAGCTAAATTAAAGTTTTAAATTATATTAGCTTAATTTTAAATTATAATTTAATTTAAATAATTTTTTTTAACAGTTTCATTATTGTTTAAATATAAGAAATGAAATTATTAAGTTTCATTCAAAAGAATCCAATCATTTCACTACCAATTTTGTGTACTCCTACTATGTTTAACATAGTGGACAACAACAAAGGGACCAATACTAGGTATATTGGAAACTTCCAACTCTGTTTTTGTTACATTTGTATTAACTTTTCTCATATCAATGAAAATTTTATTTTTTTCTATTTATACATTAATTTTCATGAAATATAATGTATAAAATAAGAAACTTAATCTTTTCCATAAAATCTCATCTTAAATTAGGATATTAGATTTTAATTTTAATTTTATTTTAATTGAATTTTTTATCCATCAAATTCAATTTAAGAATCTATAATTATTTCTATAGCTTAAAAATATATTATATTTGAGATGGTAATAAGTTGAAGACAAATTTATAAATAAATCTAGATGCCCTATAGATTTAAAATGCAATATAAGATTAAGTCAAAGAAAAATAATCACTATGATAAAGAACTACCATTTCATATATTTTTGAATATATCTCTTTAAATATTGGAAACTTCCAACCCTTTTTTTTTACACTTATACTAATTTTTCTATAAAAATTAACTAATGAAAATTCTAAATTTTCCTAATTACATAATATTATTCATGAAATTAAGTGTATAATATAAGAAACTTAATCTTCTTCATAAAATTAAGTTTCTTAAAATGAAGAGTCATAGTTTCATTCTTACAGTTTATTTGTATATATATATATTTTAAACAAATCATATAGAATCAAAAAAAAAATAAAATAATATGTGCTTATAAAAATACATGAAATTATATCTTTAAAAAAAATTACAATAAGATTTTACATCTGCATCTAGGTTTATCATTTTTAAATTTCATTCTTTTTTTACTAAAAGAGGGGTAAAAATATTATTAAAGACCGAACCAGACACAAAGAGAATTACATAGTTTTATCCTGGTCAACCAAATGAGCCAGCTTTTGTGATAAATTCAAGGGCAACATGCTTTGATCAGAAATATTCCAAGGCGGCTCTTGATCAGAGGCCCATTTGGCCAAGCAATCTGCCACCCCGTTCCACTCCTGGGGAATATGCTTAAAGGACATCGATTTCAAATAAGTACATAGCTGAAGTACCTATAGCACCACTCTAGCCAAATGCCAATCCGCTGTCTCCAAGTCCTATTTATTCAACAAGTTAACCACTACAAGCGAGTCTGACTCACAAATGACTCTGTTCGAGCCTAGATGACAACACTGTTGCACATCCACTAATATCACCTGAGCTTCCATAAGGTTATTCGTACAGTGGCCCTTGTGGATGGAGAAGAAGAGCTGAATTTTGCTAGAGCTATCCCGCCCCACCCTGCCTATACCCGCAGGTCCTGGGTTTCCCTTAGACGAACCATCTGTGTTAACTTTGAGCATCCCATCCGCCGGGGGAGACCAATGCCCAGTCCTGTCCACAGGGACCGACTGCTGCCTTCGAACCTGCACGGGAGTGTGAGGAGCAGGGGGGATGTCTTTGGGAGGAGCAAAAGCAAAATGCAAGTAGATCCCAGCTTCGACCGAGTCCAATCCAGCTGCAGTCGCTCCTTTAGCGTGGAGGGTCTCCTGAATGGAATTAGTGATTTTCCTCCATAGAACTCCGAGCTCACACTGCATACCTTGAAAAATTCTCCTATTCCGTTCTAGCCAAATGTTCCACAGTATGAAGGAAGGGCCAGTAGACCAGGCCGCCTGCAGAAAAGAAGTTTTGGAAGGAGGCTGCCCCAATCGGTCCCAAAATTCAGACAGAGAGGAGACGTGCCAACATGAGCAGCCCCAAACACATCACCAGGCGTGCCAAATTTGTTTGGCATAAGGGCACTGAAAGAACAAGTGTGAGATAGTCTCCTCACTGTTGCAGCATAATACACATATAGAAGGCCCCTGGAAACCATGCCTATAGAGGTTGTCCCAGGTAAGACACCTGTTGTTGACCAGAACCCAAAGAAAAAAATTACATTTAGGCCAGGAGAAGTGATTCCAAACCTTCTTCCCCTAGGAGATAGCCACATCACCTAAGAGTTGCTTTATCAATGCCAGGTACCGAGAAGAAATAGAATACTTCCCTAAGGAATCACCTCCCCAGGCCAGGACATCATTTTCTTGCAAGAAGCTACATTCTCTAGAAGCCAAAAGCTGGGATAGCTCCAATCGGTCCTCCCAAGAGCCTCCAGGCGGCCAATCCAAGGAGTGTTTCCATCGATATCCCACTGCTGGGCCCAGTCTGAAGGGCTCCTTATAATGGGCCACCACGTCCCATCCAACAGAAAGAAAGGAATCACATAGTAGCTGCAAGTGTGGATGAGAAGACAAAAGAGGGGGAGACCCATCCCAGGAATCACTCCAAAAGAGGGCAGATGAATTGCTGTTGCATATCCAAAAGAGGCCTCGCTTCACTAGTAGAGCCCCATGCTTGAGGGTGTTCCACACCATAAACCCCCTTCCCTCAAGAGGAAGTCTAGAGATGTCCGCTGGATCAACATCTGGAAAATATTTAAGAGATAGCATACGAGGCCCAGAGGTGATTTTGACAGGAGCACCGGTGCCAATAGAGTTTGGCTGCGAGAGCTTGACTGCATAAGATAGCGGAGTGCAGACCAAGGCCTCCATCCTTCTTAGGTCGGCAAACCGTATCCCAATTAAGAAGGCTCCATTTCTTATTTTGTAGATTACCGCTCCAAAGAAATTGGTGAGAGAGGGCATCAAATTCCTTGAGGAAATACCCTGGGGCAGCCTGGATCATACAACAGTAAATGGGAAGGGCCTGACTCACTGATTGCAGGAGTGTCACCTTACCTGCAGTAGAAAGCCATCTATGCATCCAATGGTTTACTTTTTGTCTCAACTTATCCAACACATTCTGCCAAAAGAGCCTAGGTTGTCTTCCCACCACAATAGGAACCCCTAGGTACGTGAGAGGAAGAGATTGACTTTGAAACTTCAGGATAGTGACGATCCTCCGTTGGATAGGCTCAGGGGTGTTAAAGAAAAAAATGGAGGACTTATGATCATTAATTTTCTGTCCAGAAGCCGACAAATAAGTGTCTAGAGTGAGCCAAAATTTTTCAGCCTGACGGATCCTTGCCCTCCCAGCCAAGGCAGTATCATCAACAAACTGGAGGTGGGACAAGGCAGGTAATCTGTTCCCCCATTGCCACCCCTGAAGCAAATTCTGAGACACTCGGCACTTGATAAGTCGCCCTAGTCCCTCAGCAATGATGATGAACAAATATGGAGAGAGCGGGTCTCCTTGGCGAAGACCTCTAGTCACACTGAAAAGCTCAGAGGGGGCTTCGTTAGTAAGGACCGAGAAAGAGGGAGTAGTTACACAGCTGAGAACCCAATGAATCCAAGCCTGATCAAAGCCAAAGGCCGAAAGAACTTTCTGCAAAAAGCCTCAATTAACTCTGTCATACGCCTTAGCCATATCTAGCTTAATAAACATGGCACGTTCCTAGGAGGTACTCATAGAATGAATAGCTTTCGAGGCCATAACCACTCCATCCAAGATTTGCCTGCCTTCAACGAAGCCCCCTTGCTCCTCAAAGATCACTGTGGGAAGGCAGCCTTTAAGCCTCTCCGCAATGAGTTTCTTAATTATTTTATAAACCACATTGCACAAAGAGATAGGCCTGCACTGATCCAACTGATTAGCCTGCTCCTTCTTCGGAATTAGGATTAAAAAGGTCGCATTCAAAGCCCAGAGCATTTCTTTACTGGCATAAGAGTCCTGAACCACGTCCAAAAGATCATGACTAATAACATCCCAGAATTCTTGAAAGAATTTCGCCAGGAACCCATCTGGTCCCGGAGCTCTGCCTTTATTCATGCTGAAGACCATTTAAATTTCATTCTTAAAGTTATTATTGTTTTTTATTTACTTTTATTATGAGTAAGTATTAAAAAGAAATAAAAAAATTAATAAATAACATATAAAATGTTGAAAGGATTGTAATTTAATTGATGAAATTGATAATTTACAATACCATCCACCTTATAAATAATTTATAAAAGTATACTCATTCAAAAATGTTATAATTTATTATTTAAAAAATATAAATATTGATATTTATATAATTCAAAATAATAATAATAATAATAATAATAATAATAATAATAATAATAATAATAATAATAATATCATCATCATCATCATCATCATAACAATTTTAATATCTGAAATTGGTAAAAAAGTCAAACAAGAATCTTCCACAAACATTTTAGTTTATCATACTCTGAAAACACATAATAAAGCAATTCACAATGAGTGGTTTTGGAATGTAACCTTGTTCCTTTTATTTCGATATTTGTTAAGGGTTATATATTTTATAGAAAGTATACTTATAATAATTTTTCCTTTTATTTAAGTTTTTTGAGTTTTTTTTTATTTAGATCTTTTGAGTTAGATATCAACATCTCTATAATTAATTGATTGATTATAATAATTTAAGTAAATATATAAAATTTAAAATCCTTTTCAATTAAATTGTTATCAGGAAAACAATCAATTAATATTAATATTTTATTTATAAATTAAATTTTAATATCATATTTATATATTAAATTTATTTCAAAATTTAATTAAAAATAAAAATAATATTCATGATAAATATGGGAAATTCTTTCAATGATTAAAAGGTTTTTAAAATTGTTGAAATTTAAGGATATTTTTTTCTGCCTGTTCATAGAATTTGAAACAAAAGAGACAAACAATTTTATCATTAAATTCGAGTCTACTTTACCATTGATAATTGACTCTTCAAGTAATAGTACTCTCTATAAATCTTGAAAATTCTCCAAAATAAAAAAAGACCGAGTTACCAATATTATTTATAAAAAGAGAATGAGTTAAAATTACAACATTTCTAAATTTCCATAGTTAAAAACGATATTATGTGTGTCTGGAACTGAGAACAATCAATCCATAAACAAGGCCATTTCCTGGAAGGGTCTCCTCTACCGGAGTTCACAGATAGTAAAATGGCCTGTCAAAATCAACAAATTAGAAAACAGGCCACGGACAGAAAAATTGCAGACCTCGAATAGAAATCAAATACATCTAACACAGGGTCAATAAGCGAAGGTCTCTGGTATTGTGGTGAGCCTTCTTTCACATTCTTTGTGCGAATGGGCCGTTGTCCGTTTCAATTTCTGCACAGAGCTTGACACAGCTGTAGAATTTGAATTCGATCACAAATGATTCAATTGAAGAGTCTATTTCATAGAAAGACAACAATGGGTCGCTGATCCAGCACCGCCCAAAATTCGGAGAACTTTGTATCATGTTAAACTTGAAAAAATTCTGAAGGAAAATCCGCCACCTGTTTCATTTTATTTAGAACATGTATTTTAATTGTTTTAGGACTTTTGTTTTGTGACCATGATTTTTAATTATTATTTATTTTGAGGTTCATGAATATGAGTGCTATTAGGGGTCAAAGTTGAAGGGCTGGCTTTCATTTCACGTTGAAGGATATTCATGTATCTAGTGTTTTGATGATAAAAAGTTGTAAAAAATAGTTGTCTTTCGATTAATGTATGTAAATTTAAATGTCTTTCAATTGACAAGAGTAAATTTAGTTGTCATTAGATTGACAAGAGTAAATTTTGTAAATGTGTCACTAAAAGTATGAACTAAAGAAACTTTGATTTCAATTTGTTAAAGAACAATTCAAACACAAAAATAAAATACTTAATAAATTTTTGAAAATGCAACCTACAAAATTTATTCAATGAAATTATAGCATTTGATGAGGCCACTAATTGTCCCATTTATAGCCTCATCCATACCCAGTTCTATATCTTTTTTCTTGTATAAATCCCTAAAACTCTCCATGACTTGTGTGATTGTATGGATAAATTAATGATTACATATGTGCATTGATATATACATGTTGTGTTATGATTTAATGATGTTTTTACTTTAGTAAGATAGTACTTTTGTAATCTTATTAGACAAGCATTTGAAGGGTTAAATTAGATTTCAAGGTTCTCACTTGCCCACATCCCCTGTAGATGAGCCCGTAACAAAGGGACTCTCAGCCCATAGCAATTGGTTGGGCTGCCTGCATCAACTAGGGTTATACTTATAGGTTGTCTGCAGCGCTTGAACCACGAGACTCTAATGAGCATCTCCATAGCATCATGACTTCATGTTGTGCTGAAGAGTTGCCCATAGCCACTCGATATCACCATAGCTGAAGGAGTAGTTTCCTATAGCATCATTACAAGAGCCCACAACAACTACACAAAACAACTATATATAAAAATAAAAAATATATATTCACAGTTCACTATAAATTAATATTATAAATATATATAAAAATGAAACTATATATATAATATAAACAAAATCTTTCAAAATACTCAATTTTGCACTTGTAATTAGAGCCAACACCCTTTATAAGACTTATTTAAAGTGAGATTGGTCTCATAATCTCATTTATATATATTTATAAGAATAATTTAAAGTGAAATTGGAATTTTGTCTAATAAAACTATATTATATATATATATATATATATATATATATATATATATATATATATATATATATATATATTTTAATATGTAAAATTGTAGGGAATATATATTACAGTGAGTCAGAGTGGCTTTATATATTACTAATTTACAGTGGGAATTGAGATTGTTAATTTACACTAAGATTGACATATATATTTATAATTCTAATTTTGTATAAAATATATTAATTTATACACTACAATGAAAATATATTACAATGAGTTGGTTTTATATATTTATATTACTAATTTACAATGAGAATTGAGATTACTAATTTACACTCAGATTGGTATCATAAAAATGAACACACACACACACACACACACACACACACTTTAGTCTCTCTCTCTCTCTCTCTCTCTCTATATATATATATATATATATATATATACTGCAGTGAATATTATTTTATTTTATGATAATACAGGTTATTGGATTAAATCAAGAAAAAACTTACTTTCATGTAAGACACCATTAATGCATTCAATAGGGATAAATCCATTCTAAAACACATAATAAAATGGAAGGCCCTTCATGCCATTTGTTATAAAAATCAATCCTTGCTAACATATAGTTTATAATGAAATCAAATGACGTTCTTTTAAAGCTTAATAAAACTTGGGTCTTGCAGTTAAGATCATCGCTGAACATACTAAACACAAATCTGGGAGACTATAAAACCAAATAGGATTAACAATGCGATGCATTCCAATGTAGACTTTGTGGAATAGACCAATATAAGGTGTGCAGAGAGATCCTACATAAAGCACAACCCTGATCTTCGCTATTTTTAAAAAGATATTGGTTTGCCAGTTGAAAATAGGGGCCTGATAAAACAGGTGAAAGTGATTTTTAACTAGACATTTATTAAAAAAAATAGGGGAGTGACAAACCTCCACTAACAAAAAGAAAAAAAAACGAACCAAAATCCATTTAGAAGCAAGGGAGTGCCTCTCCCAAGTCCCACACAACTTCAGGGGTTCCAAATAGACACCTTCCTAATTAGGAATGTGCCAGTCCAACTAGGGGTTGAACCCTCCAATCATTGATCAAATTAAAAGGGTTGGCAATGGCCTTCATTTGAAATTGTGAATATATATTATTTCATATATATATTCACAATTTCACAGTCAAATAAAAATACCTAATGCCCATAACCTTTATTACCATAAATTTTTAAACCCTAGTTACCCTTAGCCCTGCGAATTTGTAATTTTGTTTATCATAAATTTCTAAACCCTAGTTACTGCATACATTTAAGCATCCACCATTCCAAAGTGTCAAATTGATAAAGGGGAAAAACTTGTAGAATTAAATATGAAAAACCCACCGATTCGAAAAATAATATATATTTGCGTTCAACAAAAGAAAAACTCCTTATTTACAGGTTTACAGGGCGCTGTGGAGAGGAAGATTATTCCCCAACTTGCTCTCTGTTTTTTTTTTCTCTCCCTGCTTCCCTATCCAAAAATGGCGGAGCTCCTCCCCAATGTTCCCTCCAATAACTCAAGGCCCACGTCCTCGATTAAGATTTTGAACCCTTCCCCACAGGGCCACAATTACAAAAGAAAAGAAAATGTCAACCTCACTAAATCTGAAAAGACTCTAGAACTTAGAAGCTCTATCTTCGTCATTGTCATTTTTCCATCGGCCATCACCTCTAGCATCGACTTTGACTTGGTTGCTGAGTTGTTGCATATTATACAATTTACATGAATTTATCTATCATTCATACATGTTGGCATAACATATTAAATACATTTAGTGGACCGATGGTCATATCCCTCAGTGGCGCTGAAATGATATCTGGACAGTGGATCCCTTAATTAGCTGCAGGCAGACGAGACGTCCCAATTTGGCATTGACAATCGTGAAAATATCAATGAGGCTACTTGCAATTTGGTCAGACGATGACGGTCGTGATGGGAAGCAAATTGGAGCTGTGGAAGCATTGAGAATGGCCACATAGACCCGCTAACAGGGATTTTTCAACCTTACCCTTCCTGTGTCATTTTAATAATTTGTCATCCCTTTTACATTGTCATGCATTTTTTTTACGGGCATTTTTCTACTACTTCTGAAACAGATTCAAAGCCCTTTAATATACTGTGACAGGTCTAAATTTGAACGTTAAGTGCCATCATAAAAATTATTTAAAAAAAAAAATAATTAATCAAAATAGAAAAGTAACATGTAATATTATGACTACTTTTAGCTCACACATTAGATATCATGTCAGTTATTTCTAATCGTTTGCTCTACACTAATTCATCAACCGCACACTATTTCAGAGAAGTATATATTGTGATTCAAGGAATCCTTTGTGTACATGTTACATTGAAATGATAAAACATGCTTATTCATTTGCATTCATTTGATTTGATGATTTTAAACCCTTAAGAATAGTGATATATATTAGAGGATCTTTGGACAAACCTATAATTTAAGTTGAGATACTCTATTATTTATAGGTAAATCTTTTTATTATTATTTAATTTATATTATTTTGAAGTAATTTTTTCACTTTTATTTATTATAAATAAATTTATATTTATTGGTTAATATGTTTTCATTTAATAAATGTAAATTTTATTTTTATAAATTTTAAGTTATTGTAATTTTTACTTTAAAAAAATAAAATTATTTAAACAAAAAATCACTTCTTTACTTTCTTTTTTTGGTTAAGGTTTTTTTTGCAATGTTTTTTATTTATTTACAATGTAATATTATAATAAAATGAGGGAAACAAGTTAGACTTCTAAATTATATTTTGTTGATCTTTTAATTTATTTTAATTTTGGTTTCTTTATTTATTAAGGTTTGTTGGTTTTTTAACAATTTAATTGTTTTGTAAATACAAACTTTAGATTTATTATAATGAAATGTTGAGAAAATTTAAGGTTTTCAATATTTTTAATACTTTAATTTAATTACAATTTTTATATAATTTATGTAAATACAAGTGTCAATTTTATTACAATAAAACATGAGAGCCAAGTTAAGGGTTTCAATTATATTTTATTAATATTTTCATTTAATTAAGAGTTCTTTACATTTTTATTATTTTCTAAATATAAAAAATAAAATTATTAAGTTTTATAGTATTTTATTTAAGAAAAACAAGAGTGACCCATATTATTTTTATTATACTAGAATGTCAGAGACAAGTTAAGTTTTCAATTGCATTTTATTTATAGTTTAATTGGATTAGGGTTTCTTGACCTTTAGAACTATGACTAATAGTTTGTGGTTTTTTACATAAGATAGATTGTTTTTAAAGTTTTAGAGTCATTTTTTAATTTTATACTAAATAATTATGGTGTTTGAAGATATAGATAATCAAAGAACATAAAACACTTGATTGTACATTCATGAATTTTACTAAAAGGTTCATTTACATCTCTTAAAAGTATTTATATTATGGTACTTGAAATTTTCCGCTTAATAGAATAATTAAATAGGTGCACCAGCAAATGAGGTTGACTATAGGGAGTTATTCCATTATGTTACAAACAAACAAACCCACTATGTGATGGAATAGCGATTAGAGTGTTTAATGAAATAAGGTATTACACAACACAACTTTATCACTCCAACACCCATAATGAGTATGCACAACAACAACATAACTAGCATGTAATACAAAACAAGGAATTACAAAATTTAGCATCAATGGAGGAAACATGGTTACAGGAACACAATAATATCTTATTATTATACTATTGAAAGTCAATTATTACAATGATTCATGAATGGGATATCAAACAAAATGATCTTATAGTAATTTGGAGATTTCGCAAGGCTTTATCTGAATAAACAATAGTTCCTTTTATTCATATAGGTTGCAATAACTCCTATTGTTCTTCTCAAACTTGGATGTTTATTCCTCCTTTAGATTTCAAATCCTTAATGAATTTGAACATCAAAATTATATGCATAATAATTTTTTATGGTAAATTTAAATAGAAAATCATTACAGAAGTTGAAATGGTTCACCTTTCTTATCATCCAACCATATGATTGTGACTCATTTATTTTTGACTATTATGGTCTTATGCAGACAAAACATGTGTATGACACTTTATACTCCATATTCATAGGTATGCACAGTTGACAATGGTTGTGTTCAATCTCATTCAACCATGGTGAATGTGTTGTCTCACAAGGTACCAACCATTTCATAGAGTTGTGCAATATCCTCTCATTCGCCTACTCTTATACTCTTCTATGTTTAGTGTGTAGGCTACCACCTTCATGCAATATTCCAATTCCATGTAAAAACCTAAAAGTATTTATTCAACTACTATCCCATTGTGCATGCATAAGAATTGAGGTTTTGGACAATTTAACATTTTCCATGTAGGGTGCGTAAAACTTCAATAGTTGCACAAGATTGCACCAGGGCCACCACTTCTATTATTTTACTAAATATTGTGTGCACACCAAAGGTTAAAAAAAAATACTTATTCCTACTATAATTATTTTTGGGTGATGCAGATTGATTATGCATCTAGATACTCCTACATCATACAACTTGGGTAAGAGAAATAAAGCATGAACTATGGCTCATGTGTGTTCTATAAGGTTTTTTTATATCTTACATATTTAGCAATTTATGATGTGCTCAACCACATAAAAACTTCCAATTCTTAGACCTCCCATTTGACTAGATATCGCTTGTATTCATTCCTACATGCCCTCTTTATTCTGATATTCATCACCTTCCCAACCTCCTCTCACAGTTTCTCAATCAATTTATATCTCCAATACACCTCTCCAGAATTTGTGTTGTCACTCTTGACATGAGGTTTTCTCTTAATATAAGGGTATAAGTATAAAACATTGAAGATAGGTGATATATATATATATATATATATATATATATATATATATATATATATATATATATATATATATATATATATATATATATATATATATCCCTTTCAGTAACTTTATCTCATATGCATTGGTTGTATTTATGTTTTCAACACTTTACATGTTCTGATTTTATTCCATTTCAACTTGGTATATGTTCCTTTCAGAAACCTCTACTTGTGCATGTGTGCCAATACCATGTCACCAATCTAAAATTTCAATTCTCTTCTTTATATCTACATATTTTTTCACATTACTCTTCTCCAACTACATGTGCACTTGTCTATGCACATCTAGCACGTATTCTAAAAAATATTCTACTTATATACTCCTCCCTTTCTCTTCTTGTATGTCATAAAATTATGCGACACCTCTTAGGATTTACCCATAATTTTTTTTGAATGGGGTCAAGTTATACGAATTTTTTTGTTAGGAACCTACTTGCACATAAATTAATCTAGAAATGGAAATATAATAAATATGCATTGAATTTAAATAAGAAAGCAATATTGTATTGAAATAATAGAATTATGCTACAAATTATCATGAGCTCTTCAAAGGGGAAAACTTATTTAAGCATGGCTCAATATTAAATATTCAATAGATGATCCTAATTCTTAAAAATGATTTATCTTTAAACTAATCTACCTAAGACAACTACTACTTCCCATACATATGGGATAATTAATAATAGAAAATGGGACATCTTACACAACATATGCACCCAATATTTTATTAATAACACCTAATTAAAACTAAAATATTTTGAGGAAGGGTGCTTGACATGCCCTCTCACTTAAAAAAGCTTTGTCTTAAAAGTTTATGACGAGTCCAAACTATTTCTAATAGAGTAGGGACTCCCAAGTTGTGTCTTTAGGTTACATGTCAAGTTATTATAATATAATATATTTGATAAAATAGTTACAAAGCTGAAATAAATGCATATCTAGGATATAATCAAGTTCTAGGAGGGTAAATCCTTTAGTATCTAGCTCAAGGAGTGAA
The DNA here is from genome assembly GCA_037957365.1 of Torreya grandis. Taxonomy (NCBI): domain Eukaryota; kingdom Viridiplantae; phylum Streptophyta; class Pinopsida; order Cupressales; family Taxaceae; genus Torreya; species Torreya grandis. The sequence goes on along the minus strand of JARHVA010000392.1, from coordinate 2,089,151 downwards.
ATTTAGGCTCAAACATGCTGACCAATGACCTTATTCAAGCATAAGACATGTAAGACAAGATGGATCTTGGATGAGGATGGAAGTTCCAACATTTATTCCATGTGATCAATCTTTTGGAACAATCTATAAGGAATATCAAATTTGGATGCTATTTTTTATGACCATTCAACTTCAAGGATGACTTATTATAAGGTTGTAGCTAGAGAAAGACCATGTCACCTACGTTGAAAACCCATTTTGAGCTGTGTTGATCAACCTATTTATTCATTTAGTTTTGTTCCATATGGAAATTATCCTTGATAGTTTAAAGGATATTTTCTTGTGTGCTAAGTGTGGCATTAACTGCTTGTTCGTGGAACTTCCTGGAAGGTATGTCTGAAGATAGGGTGGTGGCTGAGCATAGATGTCTTCATAAAGTTTCATACATGGGGTAATGTGATATATAGATATGTACCATGATTTAATATTGGTAACCATTTAACCTCATGACTCTATTGATTAGAGGTAAAGCAACATAGATAGCTCTCCAAGAATTTGTTGAAATTTTTTTATTGACAATTAATATGTGGATGGTAAGTGGAACTTATTTTAAGTTGGGTGCCATAAAAATGGAAAATTTCCTTATATAAGTGACTAGTAAAATTGGAATCATGGTTGTAAATGATTGAAGCAAGTGTCCCATAGAGGCAAAGACATGATCAAGATATATTTCAGAAATGATGGAGGTAATAAAATGATGGGCAAGGGTGTAGAAATTGGCATACTTAGAGAGGAAACCTACCACCACAAGAATCAATAATTTATATATTAAATTTTGTAGTATTTCAACAAAGTCCATGGAAATATTGGACCATACCTGGATAGGTATAGGAAAGGGTTGTAGCATGCCTCAGGTTGAGAATGTGCCCCTTTTATTACACTAACAAGTCTCACATTCTGCTATAAACTATTTGATATCATGTTTAATGCCCTCCAAAAAACCATTTGATGGACCCTTTCATATGTTTTTTAAAACCTTGAGTGGTTAAATGATAGGGAGGCACAAAATTCCAACAAAACTTTCTCTTGTAGTGTCAATTTGGAAACTAGCATGAGATAGCCTCTATGTTGCACATAGTGACTATTTGAAGATTAATTTGGATACGTCAAAGGATTAATGGTCAATTTTTGAATGATATGATAAATTTAGGCATGCTAGGACCATTCTAGTTTTACCTTATGCACCCATTCCAAAATGGGGAAGGACAACATGTACAAATTTGTCTATCCTTCATACTTGTGAGATAATGCATCTATAACAACATTTTCCTTATCTTTCTTGTGGGTAATCTTATAGTCAAATTCCATTGGTTTGTGTCTCTTTACTCCAAGAAGTAAATGATACTATGGTAATCATTTTTATGCAAAATTATGGGTGCCACTTGTTGATTGCATGAAGGATGGATAATGTTTCTTTTTCATATGTGGTTCAAGTGAATATTTTCCTTTTAAATGCCTTGCTGATGAATGTGAGGGGTTAACGTTGTTGCATTATGAAAAATCCAAATCCACTCTTTGAGGCATCATTTTTTATGATAAAGGGTTTAGAGAGGCTAGGCTTCAAATAGAACTAGTGTAGTGTACATTGTGTATTTGATAAGTTCAAAGGCATTTTCTACCACCTCTAACCACTGAAATGCATCTTTTTCAACATGACCATCAATAGAGCTACAATTTTCCTATAGTTATAGATGAAATTATTATAATATTCAGTGAGGCCCAAATATTCACCAAGGCTCTTGAATGATTTGGGTTTATGCCAATTTTTCATAACTTAAATTTTTTTAGGATCCACTTTAACTCGTTCCTTAGAGATAATTTGTCATAGATACTCAATTTCCTTTTGGAAAAAAGCACACTTCAACTATTTGGCACATAATTGGTTATCAAAAAGGAGTCGGAAGGTTTGTTACAGATGCATCAGATGTTCCTCCTAAGTATGGATATAAAAAAGGATGTTATCAAAGAGTACGAGGATGCTTTTATGGAGCAATGGTTGAGATAAGTTATTTATTAATCCTTAAAATGTTGATAGAGCATTTGTGAAGCTAAAGGGAATAAAAAGAAACTCATAATGACTATAATGAGTTCAAAACTATAGCTTATTAATATTATATTCCTTGATGTGGATCTAATGACATCCTAACCTCAAATCATTCTTCAAGAAGAAGTAGGTTCCATGTAATTCATCCAATAGCTCATCAATCACTAGAATGGGAAACATGTCATTGGTTGTGAGATTATTTATTACTTGAAATTCAATACAAAGGCACCAAGACCCATATTTTTTCCATATCAATAGTACAGAGGAAGAGTAAGAACTAAATCTAGGTCTAATGACTCCCGCTTTTGATAATTATTACAGAAAAAATCTATTTCATTCTTCTATAGAATGGATACCAATAAGGACGAATGTTTGGAGATAAACTACCTAGAACAAGATGACTAAATGATATTATAGTCTCTATGGAGGTAACACATTAGGTTATGTATAGGAAACTATATACTTGGACAATATTTCCTATAATTCTGGCAATTGGCTGAGATAAAATTATTCTATGAGTTATATGGTGTAAAGTTGGGGAACAATCCCATGAGATCCCTTTTCAGGAAACTTCTCCATCCAATGAGAGATAATGACACTTCTTGAGCCTCAAGTGATCCTTTTAAGGTTTGTTTATGACCCTTATCAATTAATTACATTTGTAGATCAAATAATTTCCATAGGATAGGATCTAGGGTCTAAATCCACTGTGCTCTCAAAATTACATCACAACCTCCTAAAGGTAGAACAAACATGTTTAATTTATAATCCCCACTAAAATTCATAATTTATAGCACTCTATATTAAAAGGTAAGGTTCTAAAATTGTCTATCATGACTTCAAAACTTAAATAGGGATACACATAACAATTAGTTTGTTTGACTAGTTGAGGGTCATTAAAGTTATGTGTATTTCCAAAATCAATGAGGATTGTGAGGGGATGTTTTTAAAAGTATGCCTTGATCTTCATTTTTAGAGGATTTGTGACTCTATCCAAAGCATGCACCGAAATTTCTAGCGTGGGGTTCTCCTTGATATCATTGTATTCTTCTTTTTCTTTCTTTGAGGTTTCTAGTGCATCTTCTCATTTGTTGGACTTTAGAGGTGACTCTACATCAAATAGGTATATTTTTTCTCAAAAAATTAATGGCCCAATGTGAGTTTATTCTTATATTTGTAAATAATATATATTTTTCCATCAGGTCCTTATCTCAGCCTCTATTAGGCATTTGATATGTGTAGTTTTCTAGTTTTTTGATATTATCAATCATGGTGGCAAGGAATTCATGAATGGGTGGGATTTTGAAGACCCATATTAGATTATGGATGTTTCTTCAGCCAACTTAACTAACCAAATGGATATCATCATATTAGGAGGTTTAAACATTTGTTCCTTAGCTCTAACCTTTTTTAGGTCACTACAAAAATAAATTTTGAAGAAGTCATATGTCAACTCTCTCATTTTGTGTGCCTGGTGTGTTTGATCTATGTGTTTACTTGTTTTCATGCCATCCTTGATTGCTCTATGTTTGGTGTATGTTCCTTTCTTATTTCTATTTGCTCTACATGTTTCACATTTATATTTGATATGTTTTTCATTTTGTGTGGCTTCATTATTTCCTTGTTTGCTCAAGGTGTTTTCTCTGATTAGTTTGTTTACTCTATGTGTGATATGTTTGCCCTAGTTTCTCTGTCTATGTGATGTGTATGACATTATTTCTATGTGTTTGTTGTGATTTTTCCATGCCTTCTAGGCATGTGATATTTTTTCCTTATTTTATATGTCATTTTGTGTATGGTGTGCTTGCTTTATACTTAGTGTGCCCTTTTTTCTTGCATTGTCTAATATGTGTTATTGTGTGTTTGGTTCCATGATTTATAACATGCACATCTACCCTTTTTTTCATGATTTATATCATGCATATGTTTTTCATTGTTATCTTATGTTTCCATGATTCCTATCATGCATCTATATGGGGTACAACTCCATATTTTTACTTACCATTGATATATTTATTGTCGGATTGCTCATCTTGGAGCATGCCACCTTTTTTCTCTACTTAATGCATGTTTCCCATGAGGGGCATCTTATTCCTATGATTACATTGATTTTATATTACCTACTTGGGGCATATTATTGTTGTGTTTATGGGGCATACTACACTTGTGTTTATATATGTTACAATCTTGACCCATATGGGGAAATGATCCAGGCATCAATTCAGGCGACAATTCGGGTGACAGTTCCACCCCAATTGATGACGGAACTTTCGGGAGCCATAACTTTTGCACTGTAGCTCCAATTGACTCGCCGTTTGAACCGTTGGAAAGCTAAGAACGAGGGGAACATCGTGAAATGGCATTGAGCTCCGCTTGATGAAGTTTGACCCCCGAAAACCCAACGGAAGTGCCTCAAATTTCAATTTTAATAGTGCTGTCTAAAAATAGTAAGTTTCTAAAAATAGTAATTCCTCGAATTATGTATTGTTTTAAATATTGGAAGTCATACCACTTCATCTCCCTCAAGATTGGTGACCTTCCACATCCTTCCCTTGCTTTCAAATTGTGTATAAAAGAAGAGGTAACCCGAAATGTGAAGACAGACATCTCTTCCCAGAGATAAGCATATTTTTGTATTGCGATTTTGAGTAATACTACATCTCTTCTCAGAGAATTCATTGTTATTGTGTTATTTATATGTTATTGTGATATTTATCAACCAAAACTTTTGAGTTTTGGATCAGGAAATTTATTTATAACATATATGCTTCCAAGATGATATCTTAATATTTTACATATCAAAGCTTTCCATTCCTATCTGTGATTGTAATTTTTAGCACTTAGATTAAAATACCTAAATATGACAATTTAAACCCAAAATACATAATGTACTCAATAGGAGAGATTATGGAAGCAAATCAAAAATAATGAGATGAATCTTATCATTGCCTTGCTCTTACTATCCTCTTTCCAAGATCTTCAAATTTATTTAGCTTGTGGATTACAAGGATTAGACTCTGAATTTTGACATAGTGATGGCTTGATCAATGATTATGATTATGGATTTGGCATGGAGATTATATGGCTTCGTTAGATGGTTTGTCTATGGAGGAGTGGCTTGTATAAATAGGCCAAAGAGGGAATATTTATGGCTTATGTTCAAATTGAGCCATGAAGATCAAGGGTTGAGGAATTTACAAGGAATTAAAAATTCATTTGAAGCCTCTAGAATAAAGGCTTCTAGAGAGGAGGAGTCAAGTTAGAGGAGGTTATAGAATTGGAGAATTGTAGAATCTCTTTAGGGATTAATTAGGATTAGTAGGGGAATATGATAAGTGATTAAGGACTAGGGATCTAGGAGAGCCTAGGAATAGGCTAGGGTAAGTGGGTAGGTGGGTCATGGGAATTTTAAATTACCAAATGATGGATGAGTGGGATTATGATAAGATAATAGGGGATTAGGTGGAATAATGAAGAAGTGGGGTAGGAATAAGGTTAATGGATGAATAAGAATAAAGGAGGATGAGATTTAATTATTTAATCAGGACTATGGTTATGGGATTAATTAGGATAAAAAGAGATATTAGTAAAATGGTTAGGGTGAGAAGATTTAGGTACATACATTTTGCCCCTATTTAAAAGGGCATTGCGAGTGGATGAAGTGGAGTGAGTAATAGTATTTCAAATAAAAACCATTTCATGGATGAATGTTAATAAATGATGCTATGGGATATGATGTGCCCTCGAGGGGACATTCATAGAAGAATGAGACAGATGACCACTCAAAATAAGAAACGAGTGGGATGTGATGAATAGATATGGGGATGTGATGCTAGATGCTAGATAGATGATGAAGAAAATAAACTTGACCAGAGCAGTGAGATATAAATATATTATGCCCTTGGTAAAGACATATGCATAGTGACAAAAAATGATGATGATGATGAGATAAAAGGTTGCAAGCTTTCAACATATCCCAAGCAAGGACACATGTTGGGAGAGCATCAGGATAAAGATAAGACAATGATTTGATGATATGAATGATGATTGTAGCTCAAATTTGAATTTGAGTGATATGATGAAGGAGATGAAAAAGAAGAATGATATGATTGAGTAACCAAAAGATGTAGGGGAATATTTGGATTATAATGCATCAAATCAATGAGCCACCATGTGATTAATAGTGATGATGCCTCTAGCAAGGACATATGCAAGGGAGTGATAGATGATAAATTGACCAATCAGTGATGGTGGATGATTAATGGAAGAAAATATGAATGTTTTAACTTGTTAGGTCCAATCGATAGGTGCAGGTGATTGACAAAAAAGATTATGGAGATGATTATAGGGATGGTGAGTGATTGATAGATCGATTGATGATTGATATTATAGCTCAAATATTTGATGCAAGACTTCAGGATGATTAGGGACAAGAGAGTGGCCGAGTTGACCTTAGACATGTTATGTGACTAAGCGTTGCCTACATAGTCTGAAAAGACCTCAAGCCAATGTAGTTCATACTATATTATAAAGGGTGATGATGATAGATTAGAATATTATAGTGATGATGAATTGTTGGACATGTTAGTGGTTAGATAGATGTTAAGTGTGGTGATTGGATTGAAAATGTGATTGTAATTTTGAGAAACTAGATTAAACTACATAAATATGATAATTTAAACCCAAAATACATAATACACTCAATAGGAGAGATTATGGAAGCAAATTAGAATCAACTATATAATTCTTACCAATCCCTTCCTTCTCCTATTCTCCCTCCAATCTCTTCAAAATGAATTATGGATTGTTGGTTGAAATTAGACTTATAATTTTGACATGGTGACAACTTGATCAATGATTATGATTATGGATTTGGCATGGAAATTGTATGGCTTCCTTAGATGGTTTGGCCATGGAGGATTGGATTGTATAAATATGCCAAAATGGAAGATCTATGGCTCATGTTCAAAGTTGAGCCATGAAAATCAAGGGTGAAAGAATTTCCAAGGAATTATAAATTCCTTAGAAGCCTCTAGAATAGAGACTTCTACAGAGGAGGGGTGAAGTTAGAGGAGGTTCTAGAATTGAAAAATTATGGAATTTATTTAGGGATTAATTAAGATTAGTAGGGGATTAAGATAAGTGATTAGGGACTAGAGATGTAGGAGAGCCTAGGGTAGGTGGGTCATGGGAATTTTAAATTCTCAAATAATGGATAAGTGGGATTAGGATAAGATAATAAGGGATTAGTCGGGTTAATGAAATAGTGGGGTAAGAATAAGGTTAATGGATGAATAAAAATAAATGGGGATGGGATTTAATTATTTAATCAAGACTGTGTTTATGAGATTAATTAGGATAAATAGTGATATTAGTAAAATTGTTAGGGCAAGAAGATTTAGGTGCACACATTTTGCCCCTCTTTGAAAGGGCATGACGATTGGATGAAGTGGAATGACTAATGATATTTCAAAGAAAAACCATTTCATGGATGAATGTTAGTAAATGATGTTAGGAGATATGATTCCCCCTCGAGGGGACATCATGGAAGAATGAGATAGATGTCCACTTGAAAGAATGAGTGAGGGATCAGATGTGATGAATAGATAAGGGGATGGAAGGCTAGATGTGAGATAGATGATGAAGAAAATAAACTTGATCAGAGAAGTGAGCTACAAATGAATTTTGCCCTTGGAAAAGACATATGCATAAGGATCAAAAATGATGATGAGATAAAAGGTCACAAGGTTTCGACATATCCCAAGCAAATACACATTCTAGGAGAGCATTAGGCCAAAGATAAGATAATGATTTGAGGAGATGAATGATGATTGTAGCTCAAAAATAAAGTCAAGTGATATGATGAAGGAGATGAAAAATAAAAATGATATGATTGAGTGACCAAAAGACATAGGAGAATAATTTGGTTACAATGCATCAAATCAATGATCCACCATGTGATTAATAGTGATGATGCCCTTAGCAAGGACACATGCAAGGGAGTGATATATAATAAATTGACCAATCAGTGATGGTGGATGATTAATGGAAGAAAATATGAATGTTGTGACTTATCGGGCCTAATCGATAGGTGCAATCGATTGATGAAAAATATTATGGAGATAATTGCAGGGATGGTGATTGATCGATAGTTGATTGATTAATGATTGATATTATAGCTCAAAGATTTGATGCAAGACTTGGGGATGATTAATGAAAAGAGAGTGGTTGAGCTGACTTTAGACACGTTATGTGACTAAGTGCTACCTACATAGTCTAAAAAGACCTCAGGCCAATGTAGTTTAGACTAGAGGATAGAAGATGAGGATGATAGATTATGATATTAGGATGATGAGGATGGTTAGGCATGGTAGTTGTTAGATAGATATTAGACATGGAGATGATGGGATTAAGTTGATTGAATGGTTATGAGAAATGATCAAGCCATCATTGTTACAATAAATCTCATCATAGTCTAAGTAATCTGATAGATATGGCACTTGGTAGGATGCCCCATGATATAAGTATGACCTAGAGGATATTGTGCCAAAGTACATGGTAGGGAAAATAATGAACTATGCATCATTGAGGGCACCTAAAAGCAACATTTTAAATTTTGGTGTCATTATAACATACTTGTTCATTGCCCAATAGATAAAGAAGACATGATGCAAGACTAAAAAGATAATCAATGGCAAATAGATAAAGCATATAAGTATAACACACAATTATCTACATGTAGTGCCATTGTGTCTTGTTTAATGGTCCTCACGAGGGTTGACAAGATGAATTGATTGGGTGATAAGTTGGACTAGGATGAACATAATGATGATGATATAATTTTGGATTAAGGATATAAACTTGGACAAGGTATGGACTTTGAATAGACTAATGATTTGGATGAGGATAAGGATTTGGATAAGGATATGCATGTAGACTACATGAGGGACTAGGATTAGGATAAGGCTGTTGAAGGCAATAGGATAAGATAACTAGGATGATAAGATGATTAAGATTAGAGGATAGGACAACTAAGACATTAGATAGGATGATTGGGATATGTAGGACATATGACAAGACAACTTAGATGTTTCTATATTTTTTGGCTTTTATAATTTTTAGAGTTTTTGAAATATTTCAAATTTTAGGGATTTTTGGAATATGTATGTATAAAAAGGATTACTAGTAAAGTGAATACCAAGCCTAGAAACTAGGATAAAGATGGATGGAACAATGGATGGGATGAAAAAAGGATGAGGGTGACACTCAAAAGGGAATGAAGACCAAGGAAAAGAAGAGAATAGGGATTGCTAATGACCACATTATGAGGAAATTAAATATTTAGTTGTCTGAGTGTCCATTGGAGGATATCCCAAGATGATTCTAGAACATTTTTCAAGACATCTTCCTCACCCTTACAAAGTTCAAGATGGGAAGGAAAGATAAACATGACAAGATGCAAGATGGTATATGTTAGATAGACAATGATGATGTAGATGGATATAATGTGGATGAAATGTATTTTCCCCCAAGTATTAAGGTAAAATTTAGACAACAAATTATGTTACCATGATGTCAGAAAATAGTTTTCATCATGGTACTTACCCAAGGTGCCAATAAACTAGTTTTCAACATTAGACAAATGATTTTATTTTTCATTTTTTTAATTTATTTTTTATATTTTATTTTTTGAGAACATCTTAATTTATTAGAGGAGGGTGAGATTCCAGACTACACATGCTTGTTATATCTTTAGCCAATACCTGCTATGGAGAGATGTGATACTAAGATCATGTTGGCACTGCTAGATGGATTAATGTCCATGTGACCTATGTTGAATCTTGATTGAGACCCTCCCAGACATCTAGACCAAGTGTATTCATCACCCATATGAGAGGCAATGCTACCTAGGAAGGTGGTGTGTGGAATGGATGGGTTTAGATCTTGATGTTGATGGGGGTGTATTGGAATTTAATGGATGATAGGATCATGAGAGGAAGGTGTGATAGGTGATTGGGAAGTGGGACTAGCATTCACACACATAATTGGAGATGTTGGACATTCTATATTTGATTGGTGTCATATGACAAAATCCTTTAAGATATCTAAGACACTTTGACTTTGCAGTTCATCTTTGATATGATTATTTGAAGGATTATTGAATGTACTAATAGTGCTTTTGACATTTTCTTAATCTTGAGACTTTATTATATCTTGACTGCCCCTAGTTCCTAACTGTAGGCTTCACTAGAGGAGATTAATTTTTGACTTGATAGATAATGATTATTTTTACTTTGGCAGTCCCCTAGTGCCTGATTTTGGACTTAACTAAGGGAAGACACATTTGGATTAGGCTGATGATTTGAATTTTATTGATTGTGACTTATTGGATCAAAGGTGATTTGATCATCATGTATGAATTTTTGAATATGGCCTTGGACATTTTTGGTACATATGATGTTGCTCGAGGAAGGGTTCAAAAATGTATGTTCTTGTTCATCCTTATAGAGGGTAGTGATTAAATGATCATTGATAGGAAGAAAGGGGTATATGCTGGATGAAGGAGGTGGATATGGCATGATGATCTCAATGAGTTGGTGATAAGGGCCATGGGATGGGTACAGGAGAGCTAGGGCCCTCCAACTTAGGTATAGGTATAGGAGAGGTTAGGCCCTCTAGCATAGGGAGGTATGTGGAGGACCAAACTATAATAGATATACTATAGAGAGAGATCATGACATGTCTCTTAGAGATTATAGGGTTATAGATCACTATAGCTAGGTTACAGGTACAGTTAGCTATAATTCAAGCAGAGACTAGTAAGCTACAAGGTCTTATTATATCCAAAGATGTAGATATTGTTATACTAAAAGGATAGGTGGTGAAGTTGATAGGGGTTCAATCTCAATTAGATATGCATGATGTAGAGCTTCAAAGAGTGGTTGGTGAGTGATGTTAGGATAAATTAAACCCAAACTATCCCCAAATTGCATACAAGAGAAACTATGAAATGAATTAATCAAACATTTAGAAAATAAACATAAACATGCATATAATAGGAGACACCAGATTTAATGTGGTTCACCCAAGATGGGCTACATCTAACAAACTTGTCTAGTATATTATTTCTAGCAACACAAGGGAGAAACAGAATCCTATAACAAACCCTGTTACACCTCTCTACCTTTTTCGCCTCTTTTTTATGTATAATCTTTCATTATCATTCACACTCATGCATCTTGACCATATATCAATAAATTTTAGGGTAACAACACCTAAACATAACCTATACTATCAAATTTGCAAACCTTTAATTAACAACCCATATTGATTATGAAATTACAATTTAGCAAGGTAATTTTAATTGAAAAATTCTTTGGGGCGTGTGACCCTCAAACCTCACAAGTGGGTTTAACCTCTTGAAACCCCTTGTACCATTAGGGATTAAAATAATGGGATCCAAAACCCATTGAAATAAAATCATAATTTTAACCTCTGATCTTGGAAGACAATTAGGCTCCACACTTAACAATCTCCTGCTTGGAGATTGATTGTAGTAACTCCACTGCTACTACATCCACTATATTATCTAAACCTAGACAAGTTCCTTAATTTAATTATCATCCATGAAGACAAATTGAAGTTAAAAAATATTCAAATTCTATCTTGTAACTACCTTGGTCATCATATCCACAAAATTTTCACTAGTATGTATCTTCTCTAATTTTAGTTACTCTTCCTCTATCACTGAATGAATGAAATGATACCATAACTGAATGTGTTTCATCCTGGAGTGAAAAGATGAGTTTTTTGATAGATGCATTGCACTATGACTATCAATATATAGTGTATATAGTTCTTGACTATGTCCTAATTATTCCATCAACCTCTGTAACTAAATAATTTCCTTGCTTGCTTTTGTAGCAAAAACATACTCATCCTCTATGGTTGAAAGTGCCACAACCTTATGTAACCGTGATACCCAAATAACTGATGTACCACCTATTGTAAACACATACTCTATAGTGATTATTCTACCATCCAAGTCACCTACCAAATTTGAGTCAACATATCCCTATAATGTCACATCTGATCCACCATAACTTAACATTGTATCTATGGTCCCTCTTAAGTAACAAATGATCCATTTTACTACCTTCCAATGTTACTTTCTTGGATCACTCATGAACCTACTCACCACTTCCACTGCATGTTCAATGTTTGACCTCATACACACCATTGCATACATTAAACTACCAACTGCTGATGAGTATGAAATGTTAGACATCCGATTCTTTTCTTCTTGTGTTTTAGGACATAGTTCCTTTGTTAATTTAAAGAGTGTAGCCAAAGTTGTCCCAAATGATTTTTCATCCTATATATTAAATATTTCTAACAATTTTATGATGTATTATCCTTATGATAATTCTAGCTTCCTATTCTTTCTATCTCTAGTTATCCTTATACTAATGATATGTTTAGCAGCACTTAGATCCTTCATAGAAAAGAAATCACTTAACTATTTTTTGAGTACATTAATATTGTGCATGTTGGAACTAGATAAAAGCATACCATTTACATATAAAAGTAAAATAATATAGCTATCATTTTCAAATATTTTAAAATATACACAATGGTTTGAATGACATCTAAAATAACTATGTTCTGTCATAAAATTGTCAAACTTAATATACCATTGTCTTAGAGCTTGTTTCAGGCCATATAAGCTCTTCTTCAATTTGCACACCAAATTATCCTTACCATTAAATTCATAACCTTGTGACTAATCCATGTATATTTCCTCCTTAAAATCCCTATGAAGGAAAGCAGTCTTTACATCTAACTATTTTAAGTATAAATCTTCAATAGCTACTAAGCTCAAAATAGTTCTAATTGAAGTCACTTTAAAAAATGAAAAAAATATATCATCAAAGTTTATACCTTTCTTTTGTGAAAAACATTTAACCACCATTATGGCCTTGAATTTATTTTTACTTGGATTCTCTTCCTTTATTATATATACCCACTTATTCTGTAATGCCTTCTTTCCTTTTAGAAGCTCCACCAAATCTCATATTTGGTTTTCCATTAGAGCATCATACTCCTCATCCATAACTTGTTCCCACTTATCCTTGACATCAATCTACACTGCTTCTTTGTATCTTTCTGGCTCACCACCATCAGTAAGTAATAAATAATATAAAGAAGGAGAAAAATGATTAGGTGGTTTTTTTACTCTTACAGATCTTCTAACAGGGGTTTGAGGTACTTGTTCCTCTTGCACATTTTGATCAGGAACCTTTGGGACATGTTTTTCTGGAATGTCTTATAATACTGTATATTCCTTTTTGGATTATTCTTGCTTTTTTTCATGTAACTGGTCCCTGTACATGACTTTTTCATTAAACACAACATCGTTACTCCTGATTATTTTCTTATCTTCCATATTCCACAACTAGAATCCAAAGCCATTAGTTCCATAACCAATAAATGTGCATTTCTAAGACTTAGCTTCTAACTTATTCCTATGATCTTTGTTAATATAAGAAAATACCTCATAACCAAAAAATCTTAAAAAAGAATAATCTACCTTCTTTTCAATCCATGCCTCCTCTGGTATTTCACCATCCAAAGCACTTGAAGGTCCTCTATTTATCAAATAAACTATTGTAGTTACAACATCCGCCCAAAATGATAAAGGTGAACTTACATGCAATCTCATACATCTGGCATGTTCCATAATAGTCTTTTTCATTCTTTCTGACACACCATTTTGTTTTGGTGTTCTTGGAACTATTTTGTGTTTATGAATTCCACTTTTTGAATAGTAATTGTTAAAAGTGTTGCTACAATACTCACCTCCATTATCTGATCTGAGACATTTTAGTTTTAAACCTATTTCATTTTCAACTAAAGCTTTCTATTTCTTGAATGTATAAAAAACATCAGACTTCTTTTTTATATAGTATACCCAAACCTTCTTAGTTGTATCATCAATAAAAATAACATAATAATATGAACCACCAAGTGAAGATACCTGAGCTGGTCCCCATACATCCCTATGCACAAGCTCTAACTTCTGCTCCTTCATGGCTGGTCCAACCCTGAGAAACCTAACACATTTTTGTTTCCCATATACACAGTGCTCACAAAAGTCCAGATCTAATTATTTTAGACCTGGTAATTTATCCTTTGCATGTAGGGTCTTCATTCCTTTTTTACTCATGTGGCTAAGTCTGTAATGCCACAAACCTACGTCTTTATCTATAGTAGCTACAACATAAGATGAATTAGCATTATTTGTAGACAAATATAAGGTGCCTACTTTATTACCTTTTGTAACTATAGAGTAAATTTTTTTACTCTACGTTGTATTCTGATTCTCAGTCACGTGCTGCAGTTTTGTTCCTGCATACCTTGGTCGTGGCGATAGAAGTTTTGGAGCAGAGCGTGGGTTTATTTCTTTTGATTCATTTTTCATCTAAGTATCGAAGTGCAACAGAGGTTGCCAAGTGGCGTAGTCTAATCATGGGTTCTCTTTCCCCCTTTTTGTTTCCTTCATTTCATTTTTGCCTAAGTGTTGAATTTGAGCGGAAGTTGCCAAGTGTCGCTTTTCGAAATGCAGAGCCGGCCAACTGGCGTTGTCTGAGACACTTTTCATAAATTTCAAGAGAGCCACATATCATGCCACATATCCAATAGCAACTCAGCAAAATTCACCATGTGTCGGCATCCGCATCTCATATCGGCACTCACGTTCATTTTATTTCTTGACAAAGGTTTTCAACAAGCTAAGTAGCAGAAAGAAGCAGAAAGCGCCAGGTGACAGTCACGAAAGGCCCTAAACTACTTTTTTACAAGAAAGTAAAAGTCACCACGTGTCGACATCCAAAAGATATTTGGTTCAATGCCTGGGTTCAGTGCCTTGGTTTAACATTTTTGGTTCAATACCTCAGTTAACGTGTAAATGGTGCACAGTGTTGAACTGTTAAACCATTGAACCATTTTGGTTCATCAGGTAGTTCAAGGGAGTGTCCTAAAGACCAAAGGGGTCAAACACATTTTCAAAAGGTAGAAAGGCATCATTTCAATTATTTAAGTGTCTAAGAGTAGCAGAGGCTGCCAAGTGTCCCTTTTTGAACCCCTTTCTACTCCATTCTCGAAAGAAGTGAAAGATGCCACATACCCCTAGCAGGAGAAGTAGAAGATGCCACGTATCTTCTTGAGAATAGCAGAAGCTGCCATGTGTCAACTTTTGAGAGATCATATTCAAGCTTCATTACTGAATAAAGATTGTGGTGGGTCTTGGGTGTTATTTCAAAGGTCTATAGAAAGCTGCCAAGTGTCACCATCTGTAGGAGCCTAATATGTGCTCAAATAATTCTGAGTAGGAGAAGCAGAAAGAGTCGCGTGCCCTTGATAAATCAAGTGGAAAGTGCCAAGTGTCATTCTCCAGTGCCTTCTAAGTTATAAGGAGAATTTTATGAAATTGACTAAGTGTCCTCTTCCGTTTCAACAGAATAGAGTGTTCCGTGTATCTGTTGCCATAAAGTGAGATGGAGGGAAACTCAGTGGGAGTTATTTTTGGTAGATGGAACAATTCATCAGGTAGATTTTTGGGGCCTACAAACATTAAAAGGGTCATCTATTTGTCCCCTATAAGCGGAGGAGAATGGATAGTTGCACGGCTAAGCAGGTGATGGAATGAGGAAATTTAGGTGTAGAAAGAGGTTCTATACATGAATTGACATGCCACAGTCAGGGCAACTGCCCCGCTCCAGCATGGCCCTTCCTGATAAGACTAGGATACATTCTAGGCATTGAATGCACCGAATGCCACACTATTTTATCTCTAAATTCGAGGCTATAAAAGAGGAAGGGGAGATACATAAATGGAAGGAGAGGATTCTATAGTTAAGACTTTCTAGAGTTTGTGACTAAGTAATATCATTTGCTTTTGTATCATTTTTTTGAGTTGAAAATTTGATGTAACTGTGCATGTTTTTGTGCCTTTTATGTGGCTGAAAGAATTAAGAAGATTGAACTCTATGCCTTTGTTGATATTATTTTTGTCATTTGAAAAAGTAGTCTATACTGTAGATTTTCTAGAGTTGTGATTAGGGATGTCATTCGCTTTTGTCTCGTTTTCTTAAGTCAGAAGTTCTACATAACTGTACGTGTTTTTGCACCTCTTATGTGATTGGAAGATTCTTATAAGAAGATTGAACCCTATGCCTTTGTTGACATTTTTTGTATCTCAGCAAAAGAAGTCTCTGTTATGAGCCTCTGTTTCTATTATTTCAATATTTTACATTGATCATGCACTTGTTTGCTCTTAAATGTAAATGAATCCTACATATAGTCTCACTGTGCTCAGTATTAGGATCAAATTACACTCAGGTGCATCACCATAGTTAGGTTTTATTTCCTACATTGGTGCTTCTATTTAATTTTTTATCCTTTTTCCCCACACTTGATACAAAAGAAGAGACTAGCTTCTTTAAAATCTTGAGGTTGTTTCAAGCCGCAATATCCCACAACTTGAAATTTCCCATTGTTGTTGAACAAAATCAAGTGCAAATTTAAGCATCAATAGTTTTTGGCATGCCCGATGGGACCAGTCTTGAAGTTTTTTTCAAGACCGTATGAACCAGAGAGCTACGAGGAGTTAGAGCTATGGACCAGTCACCAGATCGCAATCTACTACAAATTTAGGTATTCTTTTGCCACCTCTGGTAACAAGTCGTAGGAGAAGAGCTAACTAGTTTGTACCAATACTAAATATGGGAGCCCCTTTACCCCTAAGAAATTATGCAAGCTGCAACACGGGTAGTCCCTTAATCCTCCCAACACCACTAGCCGTTTGGGATCCTATCCCAGTAAATGCCCTAAAAGCTTTGCCCAAATTCAGTGGGCAGGACTCAAAAACACCTGTAGAACATCTTCAAGATGTATCAGATGTCTATGCTATACATGTTGTCATGCAACAAAATGTGGCCATAAGGTTATTAGCAGCGTCTTTTAAAGGGAAGGCTTTAGAATGGTACCAGTTTTTGACCCCAAATACCATATCTACGTGGGACCAGCTCAGAGATCTATTTTTTGAAAGATTTGCAAAGAAGGGTGATAAGTCTTCTTTGTTACAACAGTTAATCACCATTAAAAGGGGACCATAGGAGGACATGACTGACTTCAACACCATATTTTAGAAAACTTGGGATAGAATCCCTACTACAGCTAAACCACCACTTGGTATGGCCATAGTGTTTTATCTCAAGGCTTTGAATTCAGATATATCTGTTATGATTCAATCACTGGGAGGACACACTTTGCCAGGGGCTTATGAATATGAGGTCAGAGTTGAGAATCATTTAATAGATGCTGGAAAGTTACCTCTAAGGCCTCCCATGCCTATGTTCCCAGAAATTTCCTTGCCCTTACCTCAAGAAGTTCCTAAAGCTGTAAGCCCACCTGTGTCTATGTACACTTACCCTCAATCATCCGTGAAAGAACCTATCCCTACTCAGTCATCTGAGATGGATGATATCAAGAATATCCTAAGGACATTTTCCAATGAGCTAATCAATATAAAGAGGTAGAAGAATACTTTCCCTAAGTCCACTTATCAAAGCTATCAAGGAAATAGGTTTTCGTCCCAACCAAACCAATATCAGGGTCCTCCAAAAGAAACTAACCATCAACCAACGAATCAATTAGTTGAAATTCCCACACCCTCACAGACCATTCCTCCCAACTCAAATAGGGAGATGGTTCTAGGTCAGAATAATTATGTGGATGATACTAATGCTTGGTGTTTCCCTTGCAACGATGCTCATACACCTAGAGATTGTCCTAGGAGTAATCAACAACAAAGGGTGGCTGAGCAAAGAAGAATGGATGGTCAGTTTGCCAGTACCAGTAACAATCAAGCCTACCATTCTCCCAGTATTCAAAAATCAGTTTTAGTGGCTTAGATGCAAGGAATGTCCTTACAACAAGAGGAAGAAATAGCCCCATAACATGCTTTGTTCTCATGGATTGAAGATGAAGCAATTTTCTTGAATGAAGCATCTACCTCCCAAAGACCAGTGGTGCAATCTGATTACTACACCAGATCAAAGAGGAGAATGGTGGAATAGCCTGAGTTTGTAAGTGGTCAAGCCAAGAATAATCCTCCATCTTAAAGGCAAAGAAACGCTACTATTAGACAAGAAGTGCCTCAACCGGTGCAAGATAAGGGGATTCCTACCTAGATTTTAGAAAAAATGAGGTACCCTTATGTCCAAAAAACTCAGTCTTTGGGACCAATAAATGTAGTGGATCAATTAAAGAAGACTCTAGCCCAGGTATCAATATGGGATATATTGGCTATTCCTGAACAGAAGACACTGCTACAAGAATCTCTGCAAGGCCAACTAGTGCTCAAAGGTACTGTCACCAAGGAAGGACCTACTGGAAAAGAAAAGCTCAAAGATACGGTTCTTTCGAAGACAACAACCTTTGTGAATGATGCAACACAAGTAAGTAAATCCAAACTAGAGCCTTTCTATTAGACTCTGATAGTTGGAAAGAAACTCTTGCATAATGCATTGATAGATTCAGGAGCTAGTACTATAGTGATGCTCAAGCAAATAGCTGATGCTTTGAAAATAAAATATGAATCCCTTGTAAAAAGAGTTATGCAGCTAGATGGCAAAATAGTATAAACCATAGGGAGAATTAAACAACTTACATTGCAGTTATACACATGTCCCAATATAATTGTCAACCAAGATATAGTTGTCATAGATATACCTCCTACTTTTGGTTTATGTTTATCTAGAGACTTTACAGCAAAAATAGGAGGATATATGTCTCTTGACTAGTCTCACCTCATCCTAAGAACCAGATACATTTCGAAGATGAAAATTATATCTGAACCACTGTCCAAAGACCATATCACCAATGAACCAACAAAAAGATTAGAAGCAAATCATGCCATGTTGAATAAAGAAGAAAATATTTTTGTTGAAGAGCTAGGCGACTGGACTGAGCATGATCAAGAAGAAGAAAATAGCCAGTTGTTGGCTATGATGCATAACGAATCGTATGGGAACTATGACTCTACTGGTTTGGGCACGTACGTCATTTTTGATGAGGACCGGGTAATCCCAAATGTTATAAGGGAAGAAGCACCCACTACTCAATATTTAGAGATCTGGACCTTGAATTTTGATGGGGCTAGAAGTAAACATGGTGCTGGAGCAGGAATTTGTCTTAATGCTCCAAATGGTGATAACATTTTAAGGGCTATCCGATTCCAATTTGCTTGCACTAATAATGATGTTGAGTATGAATGTTTAGTACATGGCCTCTTGTTAGCCAAGAAAAAGGGAATAAAGAATCTAAAAGTAAAAAGAGATTTAGAATTAGTAGTAAAGCAAATTAGAGAAAAGGCAACAGCCAAAAATGTGAGAATGAGATCCTATAGGCATAGGATTTGGGATTTGATAGAAGATTTTGAAGCTTTTAATATTGAGATAGTCCTTAGAAGTCAAAACTCTGAGGCTGATAAGATGGCCCATATTGGCTCACAGTCTGAGTCAGTAAAAGTTATAGTGAGGCCGACCATTCCAGAATGACGAGAATTGGCTATTTGATAGGATGTTAGGATACCCCTTATCCAACGGAAGCCTAAATTGGCTCATAATTTAACCCAGCAATTGGCCTATTGGTTAACCATGAGTTAGTAAAAGTTATAGTGAGGCCAACCATTCATGCAAACAGACAATGACAAGAATTTGAGAGATAATACCAATTTCCTTCTCCACTGTCTTGGCAAGTATTTGAAAATGATGCTCAGGTAGTCTCTTTCTTACAATAACTAGATGAGTTTGTTGATCAGTTGCAAATCAAAATTGAAGAGGCATATGGTTATCATATTATGCAATTGAGGACTAATAAGCTCCCAAGGGATTGATCACCTTAGAAAACTTGTTTGACCCAGAGGATGTAAGCCTGGAAAAGATAAGGTTCTAGGTAGACAAAGTAGACTATTCTAAAATAGAGCTGAGTGACAGGAAAAGGCTAAAAGTTGAGAATCTTGCAACTCAAGAAGAGAAGGAAAGACTAATTGAATTGTGACAGAGATATGACAGAGTCATAGCTTGGAGCTATGAAGACCTTCGTGGATACAATAGAGATGTTATTCAGCACACAATAGAATTGACTGAAGGGTCTAAGCCCATCAGATAGAAACAGAGGCCAATAAATCCAAGGATTGAGCCTCTAATGGTAGATGAGTTGCAAAAACTTTTAGATTCCAAAATAATATTTCCAATCAAGCACTCAACCTGGGTATCAAATCTAGTTCCACTGAGGAAAAAGAATGGAGATGTAAGATTGTGTGTAGATTTCAAAGATCTAAATAGAGCATCTTTGAAAGACCACTATCCCTTGCCCTCCATGGAACAAATTCTACAAACTATGGCTGGATCAGAGAGGTTTTCTTTACTAGATGGTTTCTCTAGATACAATTAGATTTGGTTGGCTGATGAAGATCAATACAAAATTGCTTTTACTACCAAATGGGGAACATTTGCATATGCTAAGATGCCTTTCGGTCTGTTAAATGCAGGAGCCACCTTTCAAAGAGCTATGGATATAGCCTTTGGGGAACTTATAAATAAGATTATCCTAGTCTATCTAGATGACCTCACTATATTTTCAAAAAATGCTAATGATCATTTTGATCATTTAGAATCTGTCTTCAAGAAATGTCAGGATTTTGGGATATCATTGAATCCCAAGAAATGCATCTTTGTTGTACCTCAGGGCAAATTGTTGGGACATATATTATATAAATAAGGAGTTTCTATAGATGTCGAGAGAATCACAGCTATAATGAACCTACCTCTTCCAGTAAATAAAAAGGTAGTTTAGTCCTTTTTAGAGAAGATCAATTTTGTCAGTAAATTCATATCTAATTTTGCAGGCTTGGTAAGACCAATGACACTCTTGCTAAAGAAAGACCTGGTCTTCAAATGGACTACAGAAGGAAGGCAAGCCTTTGAAGAGGTCAAGAAAGATATCTCAGCAGCCCCAGTGCTTAAAAATCTAGATTTTTTCAAGCCCTTCGTAATGTATGTCAATGGAGGAGAGTCAAGTATTACTGTTGTCTTAACTCAAAAGAATGATAAGCTGGAGGAGGAACACCCAATAGCCTTTTTCTCAAGAACTCTCAGGGATTATGAGACCAGGTACAATTTTTTGGAAAGACAAGCCTATGCCATGGTAAAAGCCCTCAAGAAACTCAGGCATATGATATCAAGGAACAAAGTTTTGGTACTTGTTGCTCACCCAAGTGTCAAGGAGTACATCATGGAGGGGGGAATTAATGAGAAAAGAGCCAATTGGATCACTAAGATCCTTGGATATGATGTAGAGGTCAGACCCACCAAGCTAGTCAGAGGCAAGGGTCTATGCCAATATATAACCCAAGAGCTTGAAAAGATGTTACTTGAGGAAGTAGATTCAGAAGGAGAGACGAAGATGGTGTTAAAAATACAAGAGGTTGATCAGGAATCTTGGGTCACAAGCAGGATTCTTTTTATGAAAAATGGGATTTATCTGAGAGAACTCCCTCAAAATAAGAGGAGATATTATAGGATAAAGGGAGTTCATGTTGTTTTAATTGAACAAGTCCTTTTCAGAAGAAATTCTGATGGAAAATTGTTAAGATGTGTAGAACAGGCTGAAGCTAAGAGAATACTACATGAAATGCATCATGAAATATCAGGGGGGCATTTTTCTACAAAGACCACAACCATAAAGATAAGTGAGGCAGGGTATTTCTGGCCTACTTTATTTGCAGATTATTACCAAATGGTTAAGAAATGTCAATCTTGCCAATTTTATATGGGGATGAGGAGGAATGCAGCCATGCCCCTCCTATAATTGTGGATGAACCTTTTGCTCAATGGGGTCATGAATTCATTGGAATGATAAATCTAGTGTCTAGTATGGGTCACAAATGGATATTAATTACCACAGACTATTTCACCAGATGGACTGAAGTAGTCCCACTTAAGGAAGCAATAGAGAATGTGATCCTAGATTTTCTAAGGAGTATCACTGCTCACTTTGGGGCTCCTCGCACCATAATTTTAGATAATGCTAAAGCATTCTTGGGGTCTAAAGCATCTGACTTTGCCTTGAAACAAGGAATATATCTGAAAATTTCATCTAACTATTACCCTCAAGGTAATGGTCTGGCAGAATCAACCAACAAGAATCTGATAAGACTCATCAAAAGAGTGGGGGCTGATCATCACAAAGAGTGGCATAAAGTGCTTAATTTAGCACTATGGGCTGATAGAATCACTCCTAAGCAGGTGATCAAAATGTCCCCATATGAATTGGTATATGGAAAGTCTGCTATGATTCCCCTAAGCTTGGAAATCCTTGCTCTCCAGCTGATCAAACAAATTGAAATTGAAGAAAATGGCCCCATGTAGGTCAGACTTGCAGAATTTTTGGAATTATAGGAGAAGAGGGATACAACCCATGATTCATTGGTTAAGCATCAAGGAATGGTTAAGAAGTGTTTTGATAAAAGGAATTCGAATCCTAATTTTGAAGTAGGCTCAATTGTTTTGAAATGGGATGCAAGGGCCGCCAAGCCAGGTCAGCATACCAAATTTAAAGCATTATGGACTGGCTCTGTATAAAATTTGCATGTGCAAGCAGAAGAATTCATTTGAGCTGGAATCGATGGAAGGAGAACTTGAAGAGATTCCTATAAACAGAATTTATCTAAAGCATTTCAATTAGCTTGGGTCGCTAATGTATTATAGTTAGATAGTTTCCCTTTCTCACATTGTTTTTTTCATTATTTTCCTGCTCTTCTTTTTAAATAAGTGTTTTAAACACATATCGACGGCTCTTTTGAAGCTGTAAATTTCAAAATTTTGATCTAGCAGAAGGTGGAGTTTTCTTTTTGAGTAGGCTCAAAAGTCCTGGGGGTCGCCAGTAACTATAGAGTAAATTTTTTTACTCTACATTGTATTATGATTCTCAGTCGTGTGCTGCAGTTTTGTTCCTGCATACCTTGGTCGTGGTGGCAAAAGTTTTGGAGCATAGCGCGGGTTTGTTTCTTTCGATTCATTTTTCATCTAAGTATCAAAGTGTAGTGGAGGCTACCAAGTCGTGCATAGTCTCAAGCACAAGTTTTTCTTTCCCCCTTTCTATTTCCTTCATTTCATTTTTTCCTAAGTGTTGAATTCGAGCAGAAGCTGCCAAGTGTCACTTTTCAAAATGTGGAGTTGACCAACTGGCATCATCTGAGACACTTTTCATAACTTTCAAGAGAGCCATAGATCATGCCACGTATCCAACAGACAACTTAGCATAGAAGTCACTACGTGTCGGCATCTGCATCTCATATCGGCACTCGCATTTATTCTATTTCTCGACAAAGGTTTTCAACAAGCTAAGTAGCAGGAAGAAGCAGGAAAGTGCCAGGTGGCAGTCACGAAAGGCCCTAAACTAATTTTTAAAAAGAAAGTGGAAGTCACCACGTGTCAGCATCCAAAAGATAGTGGGTTCAATGCTTGGGTTCAATGCCTTGGTTCAATGTTTTTGGCTCAATACCTCGGTTAACATGTAAATGGCACACATTGTTGAACTGTTGAACCATTGAACCATTTTGGTTCATCAGGCAGTTTAAGGGAGTGTCCCAAAGACCAAAGGGGTCAAGTACCTTTTTGAAAGGCAGAAAGGTGTCATTTCAATTGTTTAAGTGCCAAAGAGCAGTGGAGGCCACCAAGTGTCACTTTTTGAACCCCTTTCTACTCCATTCCCAAAAGAAGCAGAAGATGCCACATACCCCTAGCAGGGGAAGCGAAAGACACCACGTATCTTCTTGAGAATAATGGAAGCTGCCACATGTCAATTTTTGAGAGATCATCTTCAAGCTTCATTACCAAATAAAGATTGTGGTGGGTCCCAGTTGTTATTTCAAAGGTCTATGGAAGCTGCCAAGTGTCACCATCCATTGGAGCCTAATATGTGCCCGAATAATTCTGAGTAGGAGAAGCAAAAAGAGCTGCGTGTCCTCGATAAATTAGGTGGAAAGCACCAAGTGTTGTTTTCCAGTGCCTTCTAAGTAATAAGGATAATTTTAGGAAATTGACTAAGTGTCCTCTTCCATTTCAACATAACAGAGTGTTTCGTGTATCTATTGCCGCAAAGCGAGATGGAGGGAAACTTAGTGGGAGTTATTTCTGGTAGATGGAATAGTTCACCAGGTAGATTTTTGGGCCCTGCAAACATTAAAAGGGTCGTCTGTTTATCCCTTATAAGTGGAGGAGAATGGACAGTTGCACGGCTAAGCAGGTGATGGAATGAGGAAATTCAGGCACGAAAGGAAGTACTATACATGAATTGACATGCCATAGTCAGGGCAGCCACCCCACTCCAGCATGGCCCTTCCTGATAAGACCAAGATACATTCTAGGCATTAAATGCACCGAATGCCACACTATTTTATCTCTAAATTCGAGGCTATAAAGGAGGAAGGGGAGATACAAAAATGGAGGGAGAGGATTCTATAGTTAAGACTTTCTAGAGTTTGTGACTAAGTAATATCATTTGCTTTTGTATCATTTTCTTGAGTTGATAAGTTGATGTAATTGTGCATGTTTCTGTGCCTTTTATGTGGCTAAAAGAATTAAGAAGATTGGAACTCTATGCCTTTGTTGATATTATCTGTGTCATTTGCAAAAGTAGTCTATACTGTAGATTTTCTAGAGTTGTGATTAGGGATGTCATTTGCTTTTGTCTCATTTTCTTGAGTCAGAAGTTCTACATAACTGTACGTGTTTTCGCACCTCTTATGTGATTGGAAGATTCTTATAAGAAGATTGAACCCTATGCCTTTGTTGACATTTTTTGTATCTCAGCAAAAGAAGTCTCTATTGTGAGCCTCTGTTTTTATTATTTCAATCTTTTACATTGATCATGCACTTGTTTGCTCTTAAATGTAAATGAATCCTACATATAGTCTCACTGTGCTCAGTATTAGGATCAAATTACACTCAGGCGCATCGCCATAGTTAGGTTTTATTTCATGCATTGGCATTTCTGTTTAATTTTCTATCCTTTTTCCCCACACTTGATACAAAAGAAGAGACCAACTTCTCTAAAATCTGGAGGTTGTTTCAAGTCGCAATATCCCACAGCTTAAAACTTCCCATTGTTGTTGATTAGAATCAAGTGCAATTTTAAGCATCAATAGTAACCACCAATGAACCCTTTGTAACCTTCCATGATTCGGCTATAAATGTGACCATATAAACCTCACTACCCAACTGGCCTATAGAGATCAAATTTCTCCTAAAGCTTGGAACATGTTTGATGTCCTTAATCACCCAAGTGTTTTTATTCTATAATTTAACATGAACACTTCCTTTTCAAATAATTATATAGGGTTCATCATCACCAAGGTAAATATTTCCATGATTACCTTGAACATAATCTATAAAATAATGTCTATAAGGGGTGGCATGAAAAGAAACACTTGAATCTTAAACCCAAGATTCAATAATATTATCCAAATAAAGTATAAGAGCATCTTGTAATATATCACCTACTACATTTACTTCTCTATTACCTTCCTGCTAGTCCTTACCCAAATTTTTCTTTTGAAGCCAACACTCTTTCTTTGTGTGTCCTAGCTTACCATAGATCCAACATTCCATCTTGCCTCTTGGTTTAGATCTTTCACCCCCTTTTGATTTTCCATGGTTTCCTCTTCCTATATTCTTCTACCTTCCTCTATTCTCCATTGTTAATGCATTTTTAGATATGGATGTTTCAACTGTGTGTAGACACTTGAAAACTTCACACTTATAGTTTTTAATGACTAAATGCCGCAGGACCCCTAAAGACCCCCTAAACCTTCTTAACCCTTAACCAACCCTTCTTAACCTAACCAAATCACTATTCTCCTATTCAAGAATACTATTTGAAAGTAATATTCACTATCACTATTCATTATGGGACCCACTATCACTATTCATGATGACATGGCATGTGACATGGCAAGTGGCTTGGAATGTGACATGGAAGGTGATATGGCAAGTTTCATGGCTTAAAAGTGAGGTGGCTTGATGTGGGACATCATACCCCACTTAGGACCCTTTCCCAAGGTTCTTCATGACCTCATTTAAGCATCACAAGACTCTCCCTTAAAATATGGTGAATTTCCGCTTAAGGGGACATCATTCAACATGTATTTTTACTTCAAACATGAAAGTAGCCTTCAAAATGATATACCAACCTCTTTAGTGCTTTGGGAAAGATAAAGGGCACCCATTTTTGACTTTTTAACCCAAATGGGAGACTCACCAACCAAATAGGAATCCCCACCAACCTCATTTTTGAATAATTCATGCACCACATGGAAAATAATGCCACATTTTGTGTGCCATCTCTTTAAGTGCTTGAATAAAGATAACTAAGGGTGGTGAAAAGTCTTTGGTCTCATTTAAACCCATGTGCATGATTCCCATTCAAAATGGGATTCATGTGCGAGATGGAAGACTCACCAACCCAAATTGGAATCCCAACCAACCTCATCTCTGGCTCATTCATGCACCACATGGAAAATGGTGCCATACTTCTATTATTCCTATTTTGGCATGATTCTTCACAACAAATGCTATAAATACTCCCCTCTCTCCTTCACCCAAGGTTAAGTGGGAAGTTAGAATTTTGTTATTAAAATATTTTTGTAGGTTTTTGAAGGAGATTATTATTTTTGAAGTTATCCACATCTTGGAGGAAAAGAGCATGGAGCAATACAACTCTACCAAAATCATCAAGGATATTCAACAAGCTAATCTTCATCAACAAGCATCTTCAAGCATTGAGGTAATCTTGTTATTTAGTTATCTTAATTTATGTATTCATTTCCCTTTGGCCTTCTTCTTTCAATTGCTTCCTTCCTTACCCTCTTGTTAGTTTATCCTCTTACTCATATCTCTTTTCCCTCTTGATCACCCTTTACCCCTTTGCCTTCTTGGCCTCATTTTGACCATTTGCCCCTTTGCCTTCTTGGTCCTCTTTTTGACCATTTATCCCTCTTGTTTTATTGAACATATTTCCATCCACCATCCCAACCATTTACCAACCCCAACCAAATCATTGTTTTTACCTTTATCAAATCAATCCAAACCAAAAACCACAACTTTGCTTTAACTAATTTTTAACATCAACATTATTTAAACTAGTTGCTTTATTTTAACCATCTAAGCAAAGCATTTAGTTTTATTAATTAATTTACTATTATTTGATATTATTATTATTATTATTTTAAATTTGATGCCATTTTATGTAAATATTTATATTTTCATTTACCAACTTAAGTGTTTAAATAAGGTGGATTGACAGCCTCTTAGAAAGCTTTCGCTTCTAGGATCTAGCTCGCGTTAGGCAATCCATCCAACTATTTGTCTAACCAATAAGTTTTATGGTAGTGATTTATTATTATAGATTATTCTTCCCTATCCAAAGAGGAGTTCTCATAAAGTCTAGATTCAACATGCATGCATTCAATAGGTATTCTTCTACACACCCCTCTTAACTAGTTTCTTTTTTTCACACTTAAGAAAACACAAAAATTAGACATAAATATTTTAGCACACCTGGTGGGACCCTTGAGTTTTTTTGGGTTCATTAGTTGTTTTAAAAAATTTAGTTGAATTATTAAAATTTCATTTATATGTAATTTTATTTCTAAAAATTAAGCATTCCTTTCTTTCGAAATGTAAGTTTTAGTTTCTTTTGTTTTAGAAAATCAAAAATTAAAAAAGTAAAAAGTTTCACTCTTTTGTTCTTACATTTATAAAATATCAAAAGATCATTCATCCTAGGATCAGGGTTGTATTTTCATGTTTCATTTAGTTGCATTTTAGTTTTTTTTGTCTTCAAATCAAAAATTTACTTTTGGTTAAAATTAACTGCATCCATTGTTTACTTGTGTTGGTGAGCTCACATAGTTTAATTAATCAAGCACATTAACCGTAGCATCAAAAATGTTACACAAAATAAATCACTTGAAAAAATAAACATCAAACATGTTTGAGACAAGGCCCAACTAGGTTTTCAGCACCTAGCAGATCACCTTACCCCTTCTCAATTATCTTAGTTGAATTTAATCACTGAAGGATAACCAACTCAGTTTTCTGGCTTAGTATAAACTCTGAAAATTGATACATATTGGCTAAGTGCCCAAAATGGCTGTGGATTTTGAAGTGAGGGGAGTAAGCCCTAAGAACCAATCCACATACTGAAATCCAATACAGACTTCTTCTTCAGCACCTAAACACAACCCGAAACCAAACATAGACTACCTTGTTTAGGACCTATTCTACAAACTAGATTTCTTCTTCACACTTTCTAAGGCATAAGACAAAAAAGAGATAATTAAAACTCTAGGATTTAATGTATCTTAGTGTATGCTTTGATTTCCTTGAATCTTTTCTTTTGCTTACTTCTCATTTGAGGTGTGAGCTTCGTTTCTCTCCATTCTTCACATAGTCTTTACCAGACTATAAATTGAAGAATCAAACCAATCAAGAACCAATTTTACAATACCTCATCTCCACTACCTTGTTCAAAGGAGAGTTTTCCAATTTTATCTCTTGGAGATCCTAACTTTTCTAGGATCTTGAAAAACAATCCTTTCACCTTAAAGTGATACCTTGCGATGCAAGCCACTTATTCTCCCTTCCTTACCAACAACCAACCCAATCCTATCTAAAACCAACCCAAACTTGTCTATCACCAACCTAGCCATGTCTAAAATCAACCTAACCTTACATATGACTTATCAAACTCCAACTTCAACCAAACCACAAATTATCGACCTTCACCCGAACTACCACCTAAGTTTGTTGCAGTGATAACAAACCAGATAGATAGATTAGAGTCAAAACTTAGGCCATCTATTTATGGTATTCATGATCAATCAAACCTCACTTACAACCAACCAATGACCTATCATCAGCCATTTAATTATTATCATGCCCAACCAACAACCTATCAACATCTATCAGCTCAATCACCCCAACCTTGTCAAATCTTAGGCCATTTCCCCCAACCATCATATCAACCTCAAACCACCTCGTTAACCCAATCAATTTCATTACCCTTAACTGATCAACCAAAGTATAAATCAACCTATCAACCCAACCAACTTTTTAACCTATCAAACCAACTAGCTTCTTCAAGCCATCCAAATAACTTACAAATAGTTTCACATCTTAATGTGATAACTGAGACATTGGTACACCATCTTCTGTCCCTTAATAAACCTACAACTAAATAAACTATAATAACACCAACCTTAACCAATCCACTTTCTAACCAAGTAGAACCTTTAAAAGTTTCCTTACAAACCACAATTAAGGAAACCAAACAATATTTTCTACTTCCCCTTTTAGTGAATCAAATCCAACCAGAATCATCTCACATTTATGAGGTGCACACAATCAATGTTGTTATTGATAAACCTATTACTACTACTTCTTCCACCCCACTCATTGAAGTCGGGGAATCACTTCCCATTCCTTTCGATGACCAAACAAAGGAAGCAACCACTTCCTTCCTTTCACTTGACACCATTTCACCTTCCTCCCCCACCACAGAGTCACCTACTCTTCCTTTGGAAATCATTCCTTTAGAAGAGGTCACCTTATCCACTCCATCTATGGAAGAAATATATTCTCTAAATTTTTAACCTTCTACCAAAAACATAGATGGGGAAACCATTCTTTCTTCTCCACCCAAGGTTTTAAGCTTTGAAATCAATGATCAAGGAACCAAACCTATCTAAAAGCCCTTTTCTAGGCTAGTATAAAGCCTAAAGTTCACTTCTCAACCCAATCTCGATAGAGCCACTTTCTGGCATCATCTTGGCCTCCCCTATCAAAACAAACAAGAACCCTTAGCTTCAATTGAATCCACCCTAAAACCTATCACTACCTCAACCCCATCCTCATATAATCCATCCTCCAAAACCATAAGGGAACCATCCAACCCACTTCCATCTAAAATTGTTAAAAATCCTTACACCTCTTTGGCCAAACCCATCAAGAATCGAGGTATACTTCTTATTCCTAGCATAGCTCACCAATCTTTGAAATTGGACCCAACTCCATCAAGTCCATCAAAGAAAACTTTGACTAAACCTATTAAAATGGTGGAATCTCTTAAACCATCTCGAAATAGATCCATGCCCCCTCTTCTTAAATCTTATACTTCCAAACCAACCAAGCAACCCCAACCTAACCAATCTACTAAAACCATTCCTCAACGAACAATTTCCAGGGTGAAGCCTACTCCTAAGAAGGCTCCCACTCTAAAGCCCAAAAATCCATCACCCTCAACGCCTTTACTTGATTCCTATTCAACCATTTTATAAAGGTTGTTGCAAACCTCCTCCTTAACCTTACCACCTCTCAAATGTTTCCAACCTATCAATTTTTTTGACCCTTCATGTCCTCAATCAAAATGGTTTAATGTCTTCTTTAGTCTATGCATACCATAAGACACCTAGACATGACAAAGAGAATTACAAATATCTCCAAGCACTCATCCAAAAATTATATGAGGATAATTTGTTGTCAGATGAATCTCCCTTAACCAAGCCATCCCAACCTAATCGACAATCCAAAACTACCCCAACACCCACAAATTCTGTAGTAAAAACTAATTTTAGGAAGGCTCCTAAAACTAAAAACCTATCACCTCCAACACCTTTCAATGAATCCTATTCAACCATTTTAAAAAAGTTGTTTCAAACCTCTTCCTTAACCTTATCACCTATCAGACCTTTTGACCCTATCAAATCTTTTGACCCTTCATACCCAAAATCATCATGGTATAATGACCACCATGTGTGCTCTTACCATAAGATACATGGCCATGATATGGAGCACTTCAATGCTCTTAAAACCATTATCCACTAGCTTTAAGATAAGGATAATATGTTATTGAATGAACCTCCTTTGAGGCCATTACCAACCTAACCATCAACCAAACCTACCTAACACTTGCCTATTCCCCCATTCTTACCTAAGAGTGAGGAAGATCTGAAGTAAAAAGCTAAACCAACACTTCCTTTTATCCATACCATTTGTAGGGTTACCCACTCTCAGGTCCAACAAAAGGATAAAAGAAAGGCTAAAGTGTCCATTCCACAGACATACCCTTCAAAACCTCAACATTCTAACCAAACCCAACCACAAACACCTTCAATTTGGGATCTTTTCCCCACCCATGCAAAGAATAAACTGGGGGAACTTTCCTTCCATAAGGATTTAACCATTTATTAACTTCAACCATACCTTAACCATTAACTGAACTAACCCTTGGATTTTTTTGCCTCAACCTATCAACCACACCTATCCATCAACCCAACTTGAACCAAGTGGTCTATCAAATTAGGGAAACCTATTTGGACACCACTTGACCTATTTAAATTCTCCCATCAAACCATTGGAGATTACCTTTCTCCATCAAACCTAACCAACCTTACCTCAAACCTCAGGAATTTAATATTGGAGAGGAAAAATGACATGTGACCAACATGGAGAAGAATAAACAAGGCAAAATTTGCTTTAAATTGACTTATACCTTACATCATTACCCATAAGTTTGGATCAAGAGCTTATCATTTTTTCCTCTCTCAAAGGCAAACCATAACCTGAGCCCCTCAATGCTTTACATCTGATTCCATTTTTATGTTAAAGAAGGATTAAGCTCTTTAAAAAAAAAACAAAACTTAAGTGCATCCCTTAATTATGAGATTTTAACCTTCGCCCATCTTTCTCCTCTCCTTTTAAGGATAATTAATTACAACATAGAACCATGTGATTAACCATCAGAGTCATAGCCTACCTAAATATGGGTACCACAGCTCTACCCATAGCATGGTTCTCATGGATACTTTTTGTCTCTAACAAGATGGAATCCCATGGTCATTGTCACTCAAAAACCACACCTTTTCATATCATTAACCTTCTTGTGTTAAAATTTTTCCCTCATAAAGGTAAACCTCTGAACCTAGTTAGACATGTCCATGTCTAAAAAAATCACATCCATAAACAATTTGGATACCAAAATACTAATTGGGTCAATATCTTAAGCATTGTAGACTGTTCCCTTGAAGGACAGCTACCCAAAAAATAAAATAAAAATTATAAAAAATAAGGTAGACTGCTCCCTTGAAGGACAACTATCAAGAACATTAAATAAAACCAATAAGCTTAGACTACTCCCTTGAAGGATGGCTATGTTAACTTTGTCAAAAGCAGAGCAATTTCATGGAAGATTCCTACATCAATCAACTTCCCATATACAATAATAAAGCAAAAGACCCACTATTACAACAAATTCTAAATCCATAATCAACTCTCAAGTAGCATAATATGTTGAAAGCCAGAATCAGCTTTCTCATCTAGACTTCCCACATTGATCAGTATACATCTAGCATACGACATGGACTTGTCTATTAACATTTTTAGGTCACCTATATAAGGAACAAAATAATTCACATGAGGTTATCATACATATCACCCATTACCCTTCACACCACCTATCACCCATCTTCCCTTTGGACTATCTGTAAATTAGGGGATTTAGATCTTACTTGACACCTTGTGATCAAGAAACCTTTTTTTATCGACTAACAACCACTTATGTGTAGCATTTAAAGGGCTTATATTCATTAAACTGATCCCACTTTAGGTCTATTTTTAGTCCTTAACAAAAAAAATCATTGTGCCTTATTCTTAATGTGCTTGGTTGATGTTTTCCTCATGACTTTTGCCATCCGTGTTGTAACAACAATAATCATTCTTTTTACATTAAGAAAAATTACAACAACCATAACCATACCAATCATAACCATAACCATAACATTCATATGTATCCACACAACCTTAAGCATGATAACATTCAACCAGCGACATCCAACACATTTTGTACATGACAAACTGTGAAATATTTTATTTAGGGTGAGAGGAGTCACACGACACATACAAAGTTATCAAACTATCCATGCTTCACCTAAGGCCCCTACATATATTATTTTCCTACCTAAGCACTAGTTTGATTGTTTGGTGACTTTGGATTTGTGTTCAGCCATCCTTCTACTTGATTGCTCCCTAAACTAGCATTCGTAACATTCTATGTCTCAACAGTTGCTAAAGGGTGTACTCTATTCTCTCCTTTCACATTCATCACCATAGGGTGAGAATCATATTCCACTCTTGGTATTTCACCCTGATCATCTGTTGTTGCTATTGAATCCTTCTGCTCTATTTATTTTGATCGTGTAGGTACCGTTAGTTATTGCCTCAACACACATCCCCTTGGACAAGGAGGGTTCTTTCCATAGATAAGATGATGGTCATGTTCTCCAGCCCTAAATCTTGTGTAGTGAAATTTTTCCCTTCTTCATTTCTATAGAGGTAAGAGTTTAGGCTCAAGCTTGGGCCATGGGTGCCTTTCCTGTTATTGATCTAGCAGTACTTCCATTATTGCCATTACATGTTGTAGTGTTTGATAGAAATGCACATTCACCATATTGATTATTTCAGGTCATGAGAGTTGCTGATTATCTCCACCATTGTTCCCATGATGCACACTCTCTATAACCTACAAAAATAAATAACTCAATGATAGACATTCATCCTTACCATGATTCTTTAAATATAATACTTGACCATTCTTCCTCACTGACATGATTCTCCATTCCACCGACGGGGAAGCTCATATGATGTCATTGATTCCTTTGAACAATATTCTCACTTGAAATGGTCATGTCTACTTTATTTTTTGTGTAGACACATATCCCTCAGTCCACCTAGTTGTTTTGATAAAGTTATCTGCACCGTCATGATTTCCCTTTGTCACCCTTGTCATCTAATCCACATTTGATTTTTTTGATTTTTTTTGCATCTTGCAATCCTTGTGGGCCTGATAATTGTCACCTTTACCTTAGTTGACATAAATTGGCTTCTAGCCATATACTTCCATAAAGATCACACCTCCAAAACTACCACTATTACTGGTAATGGCAGCTTCTAAGTCCTTGCCATTATAGAAATTATTCCATTAGAGGTATCCCACCATGAAATCATGACAATGCATTCACCTTCTTATCCTCTCTACCCTCTTATTAATACTAGCCCATTGCCATAGGGTTTGAATATTAGACCCCAACCATTGGCAGTGCCTGCTCGAACATGCCAGTCTTTTCTTTTTTGCCAGTTGAGAGTTCTTCTATGGTAGGGGAATGGTCACCTTCTCCAACTTTATAACCAATCTCCTAGACCATGTAGCTCCCTTCTACCAAGACCTCTTCTAAGTACTCTTCTAAGTAGAACCCCAAGTCATTAGTTCCAAGATACTGGGACAGAAGATGCAGACATGGATATCTTTTGTCTATCTTACCTATGCAGCTCTTGGGTCATGCATGGTCCATCCTCTATCACTCACCACACTGCCAATTTTCTACCTTGAAGAATCTACTTAGCCATCAAATAAATTATTTATAGGTAGTCACTTCACTACTACCCTTAAAACTTAGCTCATAGTGGTGATGAACATTGGCCAAATTGACTATGTAGATCATGATAGAAGTCCCTTTCCTAAAACTTGGCTCATAGCGATAGACACTATCTCCAGGGTTCTACCCTCACACAATTTTATAAGGTGAAACCTCCTTATAAAAGCACCTCTTCTTTAGACTAGCTCCATTGAAGGTCATTTGTGGTGCCTAACATTGTGTCCCATTATTATTTATCTTACCTTACCTATCCATGTCTCTCCTACTAAATGTGGGATCATTATGGTAACTATTCACCAATCTAAACCATGCACTTTCACTGTCACCTTCACCAAAACAAAAAATCACTATTTTACAACACCTTCTCCATCCACCCAGACCAACCCATGTGGTCCATAAAATTGGGGCAGCCAATTTGAACACCACTCACCCAAACCTTGATGAACTACATTGGCCTGATGTCCATAGACTATGTAGGCACTACTTCACTTTTAAGGGTAGCTCAACCACTAAAAACTAATTCTCATCCCCTTTTTTTGTCACTCATTTCCACTGTTAACAATGCCCTCTTACTTGTGGCATCCTACATCAAGGAAGATTTGAATTCTTTCTTAAGCGTCCTTATGTTTTAACACCATCTAATACTTATTCTTAAGTTTTTTCTCCATTACTGGGAGAACTACATTGGCCTGAGGTCTTTTTAGACTATGTAGGCAGTGCTCACTTTTTTAGGTCAGCTCAACCACATCCTTTACTTTATTTTCCCTTCTCACCTAATATCTTTCCTCCACCCCTCCACCTATATCCTCACCACCTCCCTCCCTTTAACTTGTCAATCTCTTTTAACCACTTTTCTAGCTTATCAATCTCTTTTAACACAAGGATTGACAACCTTCTTCATTAGCCCCTCTTATCTCCCATACAGCCACCACTTACTCTACTTCATTGCCCATCCTGACACCTTTCCTTGTGCATGCTTCATAGATCACTTCCACACCCACTTTTTGCATTTTTTTCCTCTCTCTCCACTTTTTACCAACCTTCCCCTATCTCTTTTGTCTTCTTTTTCCATCCTCAAGATTTCCCCTTGTCCTTGGTAATTTGTCACACCCTCTTCGTCACTCTCATTTCCTCACCAATTCCACATCATACTGTGCATCTTGAAAGCTTTATGTTTATTCTATTGTTGTACTTATTCTTTAGGTGTACCACCATTTTCTATCATTTTGCCACTCTTCCCACCGTACCCATTTTCCATTCTTTTGGTGTTTTCTTTTTTTCCATCCTTTCATATTTTTGTCTTCTTTTTTTTCCTCCACAACTAGTTTCTCCCTAGGTATTTATCCTTTGAGAAGCCTTCCATAATTTCCCTTTTTCTTCTTATTAGTTCTTGCCTTTTGCCTTTTGCATTCCCCTTTTCCTCTATCCATCTCAGTACTCACTTATATTTTTAATCTGTGTGAGTATCTATGCTTTGTATCCCTACTTCAATTCTTCTTTTTCTTCTTATCATTCTTGATCTTCATCCCTTATTTTCATCTCATGCCCTTTCATTATGTTCCCCTATTTCTTCACCACCTCATCCCTTTTCAACTTGTTAATCTATTCTAACAAGCTGATTGATGCATACCTTATCTCTTTAGCTTCTTATTCACCCCTCCTTCACTTTCCCATGTTTTTCTTAACCCCTTTCCCATTTCCCTTCTCATTCTCATATCCTAAACCATCATCTGATTTGATTTTTTGTTCATCTCCTTGCTTATCATCATCCATGATTACTTAGTTAAGATACCACCTATTTCTTCACTCTCTTGCCACCCTTTTTGTGTCCTTATTTCACTCTTTTTTCCTCCTATTTCCTTTCTTCCATTTATTGCCTTGTTTTTCATTTTCATCACCAAACTATTTTTTCCTTGGTCTATTTTAGACTTATTTTTAAACCCTTCATGGCCTCTCATATTTTACATCCTCCCCTTACCCTTCACGATTGTTACACTTCTCTCCCCATCCTTTTTAATTCTCCAATCTATCATTCTTTAGTGCATCCCTCACCCCCCATCTTCTACCTCTTATTTTTCTTCTCTTTTCTCCATTTCATTTCATTTTTTCATCTCCCTTGATGACATCCCTTATTTTTCTTGACCTTCCTCTTATGTGTGTGTGTGTGTGTGTGTGTGTGTGTGTGTGTGTGTGTGCGCGTGTGCAGCTACCTTATGGCACCACCTAGTGCCTCTGCACCAATTGCTTATCAAACCTACACCCAATTTGGCCTTTCATCATTGAATCTAAATTTGAGGGGGAAGACCTCCTCCCATACTCGGGGTACCCTGACCTTCAACCAAATGATTCATTTTTGTTTTGTAGCTTGTTAATTCAAAGCCACATAACAAAAATGGGCAAAATGTAGACACTAAAAAAATGCACACTTATAGTTTTTAATGACTAAATTCCTTAGGACCCCTTAAAGACCCCCTAAACCTTATTAATCCTTAATTAACCCTTCTTAACCTAAATAAATCACTATTATCCTATTTAAAAACACTATTTGAAAGTACTATTCACTATCACTATTCACTATTCACTATGGGACCCACTATCACTATTCATGATGACATGACATGTGACATGACAAGTGACATGGTATGTGACATGACAAGTGAAATGAAAGGTGATATGGCAAGTGATATAGCTTAGAAGCGAGGTGGCTTGATGTGGGACATCATACCCCACTTGGGACCCTTTTCCAATGTGCTTAATGACCTCATTTAAGCATCATAAGGGCCCTGCCTTGAAATATGGTGAATTTCCCCTTAAGGGGCCATCATTTAACTTTTATTTTTTCTTCACAGATGAAATTAGACTTAAAAATGAGATATCTACCTCTTTAGTTCTTTGAGAAAGACAAAGGTCACCTATTTTTGACTTTTTAACCCAAATGAGAGACTTACCAACCCAAATAGGAATCCCCACCAACCTCATTTTTGACTAATTCATCACCACATGGAAAATGGTGCCACATTTTATGTGCCATATTTTTAAGTGCTTGAATAAAGACAAGGGTGGTGAAAAGTCTTTGGTCTCATTTAAACCCATGTGCATGATTCCCATTCAGAATTGGATTCATGTGCAAGATGGGAGACTCGCTAACTCAAATGGGAATCCACACCAACCTCATATTTTAATCATTCATACACCACATAGAAAATTGTGCCATACTTCTATTAATCTTATTTTGACATGATTCTTCACAATAAATGCTCTAAATATCCCACCTCTCCTTTACCCAAGGTTAAGTGAGAAGTTAGTCTTTTGTTAGTAACATTTTGTTGCAAGTTTTTGAAGGAGGTTATCATTTTAGAAGTCATCCACATATTTGAGGAAAAGATCATGAAGCAACGCAACTTTTCTAAAATCATCAAGGATCTTCAACAAGCCAATCTTCATTAACAAAAATCTTCAAAGATTGAGGTAATCTTGTTATTTAACTGTCTTAATTTCTTTATTCCTTTTCATTTGATCTTCTTCTTTCAATTGCTTCCTTACTTACCCTCTTGTAATTTTGTCCTCTTATCGATATCTCTTTGTCCTCTTGATCATCCTTTTACCCCTTTACCTTATTGGCCTCATTTTGACCATTTGCCCCTTTGCCTTCTTGGCCCTCTTTTTGACCATTTATCCCTCTTGTTTTCTTGAAAATATCTCCCTCCAGCATCCCAACCATTTCCCAACCCCAACCAAATAATTATTTTGACCTTTATCAAATCAATCCAAACCAAAAACCACAACTTTATTTTAACCGATTTTCAAAATTACCATTATTTAAACTAGTTGCTTTATTTTAACCATCTAAGTAAAGCATTTAATTTTCTTTTTGATGTTATTTGTTGTTATTAGTTTTAGTTTACTATCATTTTATGTAAATATTTTGATTTTTATTTACCAACTTAAGTTTTTAAATAAGGTGGATTAATAGCCTCCTACAAAGCTTTCACTTCTAGGATCTAGCTCATGCTAGGCAATCCATCCAACTATTTGTCTAGCCAATAAGTTTTGTGGTAATGCTTTCTTATTACAGGCCATTCTTCCCTAGCCAAAGAGGAGTTTTCATTAAGTTTGGATTCAACACACGTGCATTCAATAGGTATTCTTCTACACACCCCTCTTAATTAGTTTCTTCTTTTCACACTTAAGAAAAAGAAAAAATTAGACATAAACATTTGTTTCTCCTTTGTATTTCCTCACTTAAGATAACACCCACCACATCTTCAAACTTTAGTTTGGCATTGTTAGACACAAAATTGTTTACTACAATTACCAAGCTATTCTAACTTTCAAGCAAGGAATAAATAATAAGAATAACCCTAACTTCATCATCAAAGTCAACATTTATGGAATGTAATTGACTAGTAATCGTGTTAAACTCATTTAAATGATCTAGTACTAAACTATTTTCAAACATTTTCATATTAAATAATTTTTCATCTAAAATATTTTATTTGAGGCAAAGGGCATTTCATATAACTTGCCTACTACATTCATAAGACTTTTTGTTGTCTTTTTTTGTGATATGTTGAATGCTAAAAAAGATGCAAGGCACAACCGTATAGTTCCAAGGGCTTTCTAATCCAATAGTTCCCAATCTTCATCTGACATTACTGATGGCTTATTGGCTTTCCCTCCCAATGGTAAATAGAGGTCCTTCTGGTAAAGGTAATCCTCCATTTGCATCTTTCACAATCTAAATTTTTGTCCATTGAACTTCTCCACTTTAGAGTTATTTTCATCTGCCACATCTCCCCCTCAAGGTCAAACCCTTTTCTTCCTATGATTTAAATTATGCAAACAAATCCTTTGTTTTGATACCACTTGTTAGGATAAATTAAACCCAGATATATCCCCAAATCACATACAAGATAAACAATGAAACAAATTAATCAAACATTCAAAAAATAAACATAAACATACACATAACAGGAAACACCATATTTAACGTGGTTCACCCAAGATGGACTACATCCACCAAACTTGTCTAGTATATTATTTCGAACAATACAAGGGAGAAACAAAATCCTATAATAAACCCTACACCTCTCTAATTTTTTTCTCCTATCTATGTACAATATTACATTATCATTCACACTCATATATCTCAGTCATATATCAATACATTATAGGGTAACAATGCCTAAACATAACCTCTACCATTAGATATAGAAACCTTTAATTAATGACCCAAATTGACTATGAAATTATAATTTAACCAGGTAATTTTAATAAAAAAATTCTTTGGGGCACGTGGCCCCTATACCCCACAAGGGGGTTTCCCCCCTTAAAACCCCCTGTACCATCAAGGATTCAAAGAGTGGGATCCAAAATCAGTTGAAATAACATCAAAATTTTAACCTCTGATTATGGAAGATAATCAGGCTCCATACATAAAAAGTGAGATAGATATATTGGAATCAAAATTATTGAGGGGTGGTGGGTGAATCAATATTTAAAAATTTACTCTAATAATCTTACTTAAGCATTCATAAATCATTCAAACTAGCATGTACATCTTAGTAAACATAAGCACCAATCCACAAGAGCATAAAACACATAAACATAATATATATGTGGAAAACCCTCAAGGGGAAGAAAACCCACTAATAATGAAAATGGACTATATTACTATAAAATAAATACCAGTTTTAGTGAATCACCCACTTCACATGGAACACTAACCCCAACTAGCTAAGCACCAACTCAGCTAGGCTTTAACAAGCACCAATTTATAAGGAGGCACCAACCCCCTAGATGACTCAGCACTAACTCAACCACATAAAATAATTGATCACCTTTAGAATACATTATTGATCATACAATAGATGATGATCTTCTTTCTCAGCTCTTCACACACTTCTATCCCTCTCAAGCTAGCCTCTAGCCTTCTTCGTTCAACTAACCCTCTTTTTGACTTGATTAGGCCATATGACCTTGATCCTCATATAAAAAACCTCTATCAAAGATTAATTATTGATCATATATGCTCTTATGATGGTTTTTAAGACCTTATACTTACCAATGTCATATGTATATAACATGGCCTAGTATTTATACAAGTCACTTGTTGATATCCTTCTTAGTCAGACAAACACCCTTACCTTCTTAGGTTGGCCATAAAATTGATCTTATGACATATCACATACATGGATAGAATTTGATTTGAGTCCCTTTAGGTCTGACCTACTTCAATTAAGATTATCTCTTCTTTAATCTCACAACCTCACACCTTCACTATCTTATCTTCACTAGACAGGTCAACTTATGAGCAACATTTTTATCATATCCAATGAGCTCAAAAAATTATAACCAAAACACGATTATGGAAACGTGAATTTATGATCATAAATAAAAATTTCTCCATGCATTTAGATTCATACCTAATCCATGATAACACATCCCTAGTCACCTTCTCACTAATGCCTGAGTTTTCTCACTATATGCACCATTAGGCCTTTTAGAGATAGACATTCAACACCTATGCTGACACTTTTAGAGACTTAAAATTCATGTGTATGATATAATATGATAATTATACCAACATAAAATAGATATATAACATGGTCATATGTAAATATTGGTCTTGTAGACCAATCTCACAACCTCACACCTTCACTATCTTATCTTCACTAGACTACTTTACCACACTTGAGGAATTAAAAATACTCATAAACCACCATGTACATAATATATAAGTCTCAAACATTTAACCTTCATCTATTTATGAACTTTGACTTGGTCAACTCTGACTGCTACAATAAATCTATGAAAAATAAGGCCTTGTCTATAGGGTCTACTCACTCACATGACAAACCATTCAGACCTATAGGTGGCTTGGGGAGTTTAATACAACCTCAAATCACTCAAATAGTCATACCTAATTATTTTAAGCACTTTATAACAATATCTTTCTTATCAAGTCACTATTAGGGTTCTTTGAGGGTTTAAACTATCTTCCAATCTTAACAATCATTCATAAAGCTTAGCCCCTCATTCTAAAAACCAATAATTGTAAATTTGAGCTAAGACCCTTCCCCATCTACCATGAATAACTCATTTTCTCATTCAGAGGTTACACATGTCAATGAACACTTGAAAGTTTATCTTAAGTTGAAAACCCTTCATTTTATACACTCAAGAAACTTCAAAACCACTTTTCATGCCTTTTCTTACAAAATTTGACCTCAAAATTGTTAAACAGACATATAAAAACATGAAATACCTATGAAAACACTCATCTATCCATTCTTGTCTAGAAATCTAAAACTCATACCTCATTTGGCCACCATCACTCTCTTTGCTTACTTGGACCTTGACCTGCAAACCACACTAGGTCTTGAAACTGATCTTCAATCCTATTTTCAAGTGATCTCCACCTCATGTACATGATCTAATAACCTATCTAATTCTTAATCAATATTTTACATGCTTCATAGACCATGACAACACGTCATAACACATCATTAGGTCAAGCAAGATCTAAAGGTGGTCTAATTGGATACCGGGTCTCTAGGTCCTACCCCTATAGGCTCACTTTGAGACTCTCATGAGTGATCCAATGCCTCATATGAATTCTAAAACAACCTTATAAAGACTCTTATGCCTTTGTGCATCCATCTCACCAGGACACTAAGCTCATATATTTTCACAGGGTCTCTTCATGTTATGACTAGTGTCATAACTAGGCTTCGTAAGTACTTTCTATCTTACATATTTAGCAGTTTATGATGTGCTCAACCACATCAAAAATTCTAATTTTTAGACCTTCCATTTGACTAGATATTCCTTTTCCTTATTCCTACATTTTCT
The DNA here is from genome assembly GCA_037957365.1 of Torreya grandis. NCBI lineage: Eukaryota > Viridiplantae > Streptophyta > Pinopsida > Cupressales > Taxaceae > Torreya > Torreya grandis. The sequence goes on along the minus strand of JARHVA010000392.1, from coordinate 2,046,597 downwards.
CTTGATTTTGATATCCATCACCTGCACAACCTCCTCTCACAGTTTTTCAAGCAGTTTATATCTCTAATACCAGAATTTATGTTGTCACTCTTTGCATGAGGTTTTCTCTTAATGTAAGGGTATAAGTCTAAAAAATTTAAGATAGGTTATATATATACCCCTTTCTGTAACTATATCTCAAATGTGTTGGTCGTAAATGTTTTCAACACTTTACATGTTTTGATTTTCTTCCATTTCAACTTGGTATATGTTCCTTTCAACAACCTCTCCTTGCGCATGTGTGCCAATACCATGTCACCAATTTTATTACAATAGAATTTGGGAACCAAGTTAAAGTTTTAAATTATATTTTATTAATATTTTAATTTAAATAAAAATTATTTACAATTTCATTATTTTATAAATATATAAATTAAATTATTAAGTTTAAATCAAAAAGACCCAATCATTCCAGTACCAATTTTTTGTATTTCTATCATGTTTCACATAGTGGACAACATCAGAAGGACCAATAGTTAAGGATGTGGACTATTGGCGAAAAATACATTTTTAGGTGTGGTCGAGGAATGAAAAACCATATTAGCACATTCAAAATGTTGTAAGGTGGTTACTTAGATTCAGTGCATAATCACACCTAATTCATGATGAAGCATGGTTACATAGAATACATGATAAAAGTGATTTTAGTAATCAAGTTACATGGAGGGACATAATGAAAAAATGAGATTATGGGAAGGAATATTTCAAATTCCCTAATTAATAGTTGGCCAATAGAGATGCTCATATGTTAAAGATAAATTAAGAGAAGAATATAAATGTTTTAGAAATTTGGGATATTATAAGATTGAGGTCGAGAAAAATAGTCACTTCAATAAAAGGTTACCATTTCACATATTTTTGAATATATATTTTTAGGTATTAGAAACTTCCAACCATCTTTTTGTTATATTTGCACTAGCTTTTCTTAGAATGTGAAAATTCTAAATTTTCCTTTTTACACAAATATTAATCTTCATAAAATTCAATTTATAAAATAAGAAACTTAACCTTCTCCATAAAATTTCATCTTAAACTAAGATATTATATTTTTTTAATTTTTTATTGAAACTTTTATCCATCAAATTCAATTTAAAAATCTATTATATTTGAGACGGTAGTAAGTTGAAGACAAATTTATAGATGAATCTAAATGTTCTTGAGATTTAAGATGCACCATAAGATTGAAGTTAAGAAAATAATCACTCTAATAAAGAACTATCATTTCACATATTTTTTAATATATCTTTTTAAGTATTGGAAACTTCCAACCCTCTCTTTTCATACTATTTTTTATTAAAAAAAAGAACTAATAAAATTATAATTTTCTCTGTTTACACAATATTAATCTTCATAAAACTAAGTGTACAATATAAGAAACTTAATCTTCATTTATAAAATTTTATCTTAAATTAAAATATTAAAATTTAATTTTAAATTAATTATTTTTAAATTGAATTTTTTATCCATTGAACTCAATTTAAGAATATATAGTTATTTATATAACTTAAAAATATATTATATCTTCTTATACTTTGTAGTCCAAACTTAATAGTATTGAACAACTTGAAAAAAAAAGTGTCATATTTTCAATTTTACATAGTTTGGTGGTTTTTTTTTTTAAAGCATGCTATATATATTGTTTTTCAGAAAAAGAAAAAAATAATATGTATCTATAAAAGATGTGAATTACATGTTAAACAAAAATTAGAAGAAGATTTGGCATTTAGGTCCTTCATTTTTTAAGTTATTATTGAAGTTATTATTATTTGTTTGTTTTTTTTTTTTGGGTTAAACATTAAATATTTAAAAAAATGTAAGAAAATTTTATTAAAAAAATAATTTAATAAATAACATATAAAATGTTGAAAAGATTGTAATTTAATTAATAAAATTGATAATTTGCAATACCATCCACTATTCAATTAATTTATAGAAGTATCTCACTCAAAAATGTTATAATCTCTTATTCCAAAAAAATAGAAATATTGATATTTATATAATTTCAAAATATATATATATATATATATATATATATATATATATATATATATAATTATATTATTTTACAATTTAAACAACTATTTTAATTTCTAAATTTGATATAAAATCTAAACAAGAATCGTCCACAAGCATCTTAATTTATCACACCTTTAAAATACATAACACAAGAGTTCATAATCAATGGTTCCGCAATGTAATTTTATCCCTTCTATTTTAATATTCACTAACGTTTATATTTTATTATAAAATATAACTATAATCATCTTTCTTTTTGTTTGGATCTTTTGAGTTAAATATATATTCACATCTCTATAATTAATCAATTAATTAATATAATTTAAATAAATATATAATTTAAAATCCCTTTCAATTAAATTGTTATGAAGAAAACAATCATTATCCATGTCTTGTTTATAAATTTAATTTTAATACCATATTTATATATTAAATTTTATTTTAAAAACTTATTAAAAATAAAAACAATTTTCCGCCACTTCTTTCGTTTTGTGTGGAACATGTGTTTTAATCGTTTTAGGACTTTTATTTTGTCTTTTGATTTAACATTGTTCAAAATTCCAAATTTTTTGGAAAAATCACCGTGAAAAATTCAAAAAAAAAAATGATTTGTCACTTCTTTTCTTTTGTGTGGAACTTGTGTTTTAATTATTTTAACATTTTATTTTTTGTATTGAAAATATACAAATTATATAAAGAATTCAGTGCTTATGAGAGTTTTTGAAAGAGAAAAATTGTTGGCAGTATAAAAAACAAGAATAATAGAACACTGACAGCAAGTAAAATCATAAAAAATAGTCAAAAATATGATATATAATAAATACATTACATCTGTTGTTCCAAGCAGAGACAACAAAATGAGAGCCCTATCAACTATCATATAAAAGATTCTTCAATTCCTGAGTAAGATGGATCTTTTTGTTACATAACAACGGGTTCACTTAATATTTAATTTGTTGGATCTGGAGAGTCACCGTTGTGTTCTTCTTTGATTTCACTTGACATTGAGAGAAACAAGAAACAAGACAAAAAAATATATTAAAGTAACACTTTAGAATTATAAACCCCTAATGATCATAATGATAAAAAACTATTTTGCATTTGTTCCTCCAAAGGTGCATCAAAATAACATGTCTAACACCATTAGCTACAACATTATCATGTAATTCAACACCTAGTAGAGACTCTTTCCATTTAAGCTTATGTCCAAAAATAGTAGGTAAGTCACAAAACACTGAATTCCATTATTTTTCACATGTGGACATCCCTAAAGAATATACCTCATACTTTCATATTGATGACAAAAAAGACAGTTGATAGGTTGGATCATAATACATTTTACCCTATCCTCAATGGGCAGTTTGCAATGTAGTATCTTGCAAGCTATCTACTGAGCATCAGATTCAGAGTTTGATTTTCAAATTTGAGAAGAAAGTTTTGCCCAATATTTTAAACTAAATCTGCAATTCCATTTTCTATTCAAATGGGCTTTAAAGGCAAATCAGAAAGCAATTGAATGCATATCTTTTTTAAAGGATCAAAAAGGAAAGGATAAGAGACCAACCACACCTAGTCTTTGAAAAAATACATTAAACAGGAGTATATAGTGTTATAGATAATTTTAGAGGCACCAAAGACTAAAAAATATCAAATATGGTTTATACTTATTTTTAATAGACTGCAATGGTAACCAGTTTAAAGTAGAAAAATCCCAAAGATCTCCAAAACAACAAATTCCCTTATTAAAAAAAAATAAGACTGTTTAGGATAGCTTAAGGTAAGGCGCTGGCCCTGATAACGAATATGTTTGTTCCGCCAAATAGAGGAAGTGGAAAAGTGAACCCATGTTGTAATGAATCATCTTTTCATTTTAAAAAAATGACATGTATATTGTTAAGCTTTTCAAATAAATTGTAAAGGTGGTAAAGCTTTCATAGAGAAGAATGAAGCATGGAGAATTTTGTCTAGCCACCCTTCTAACTTTCCATTTGCCATTTACTATAGCTAGGTTGATTCTTTTTCATATAAGAATTTTCCATGGTTCATCACCTCTGACAGCTTTAACAATCCATTTGACCACTAGACAAACCCCTTGTATTTTTGAATCTATTAACCCCAAACCACCTTTATATTTATGTTGAATACAATTTGTCCAGGAATACAATGTGTCCATGTACTTACTTTAATGATATGTTTAAATGTAAAAGTTTATTTTTATTTAATTTTGGATTTTAAACATAAATATGCTAAAAAATTATCTATATTTTTTTGTCTATTACCAAATCATGACATTGAATACTAAAGTGAGTCAAGAATTAGAATACAGTTTGGATTATTCGTAAAAATGTTTTGATTTAGAAAAAAATCCTAAATTTTCTTTAGATTCAGAATTAAAACATTCTAATTCATTTGATCAGCCTAATAAACTATTTAACTATGATTCACTTACAAATAATGGATAACTTGATGGTGTTTTGAGGAGTTCTGAACTAGAAAATCCAAATTTAGATGAAGAAATCTCTTTGGAGTAAGGATCTGCTTACTTTATCAACAAAAATAGTTCTTCTCTTTATGTCTTTATCACCATTTATAACAATCTTAAATCTAATTCAAATATTTTTGATAATTATATTATCACTTTTAATTCAAAGGATCACATTCAGGGTGATCTTTTTAATCTCTACAATGTTGGATAAGCTCTATAACAATACAAAATAAATTTGAAGATCTTGATATTGCAGATACTAAGATAAGTAATCAATTGATGAAAATTGAATATGAAATATTTAATTTTATAGATTGTCTAAATCATGATGTGATATCGATAGGTGAATATGGCACATTTCATTATTCTTATTTTAAAAAATTAGATTCAGAAGACTTGATAAATAACGTTGGAAAGTTGGTTGTAAGAAGGAACTAGAAAGCAATCTAAGACTAGTTTTAGTATGTTTAGGATAAAAGGGATCTATATTGGTGATGGTACTATCTTGGTATTGGAGTTTATCCCCTCACTTCACAATCTTGCATCGATAAAGGTGTCAGGTGATTTGTCAATATGTATCATCAGCCACATGTTTATACTTGGTCAAAAAACCAAGTCGGCTTCCCCCTTCGTAATGAAATACAAGTAAGTAGACATTGGGAAGACAAATGTTTAATATTTTTGAATGTAAAATGATTTAGAAGTGTTTGCAAAAGAGAAAAATAATGTGACTAAAATGGTAATTTGAAAAATCACCTATTTAATCTATGTTTGTTACTCTAAGCATGCAAGCAATTGAAAAAGAAAGATTAATTAATTACTAAAAAAAAAGTTAATTCTTTAATTATGAAAATTATAAAGTTAGCTCAAGTGACACTATATGTAAATAGTGCATAACATAGTTGATTGGGTTGCTACTATCTTATAGAAGCAAGATTTGGAAGAACACAGTCAAACATGTCAACTATGTCTTTAAAAAAAAAAGATAAACTATAGAACTATATCGATTAGGTCGATCTAGTTGGCTGTAACATTACAATTTTACAAACTACAAACTTGTAAAAAATAGTATTGAAAAAGAAGAACTGAAATGACAAAGAGAGAAAGAATGAACCTTAATAGGCATGAAGATGTTTAGATTAAATTTTTTTATTCTGTGATGTTCAAATGCTCATTAAAAAATTTGATAATTGAGTCAACTGGTTTGATGAAGTTTGAAAGCCCTATGTACTGAAAAACAAGTTACGAATAGAGTTGACTAGCTAGACTATGTTTTGTAGACCTATATGTTGAAAGAAGAGAATTGAAAATAGAGTTGATTGGTTTAACTATGTATGCAAATATATAACTAAAAAATAATATTGTGCTGAACTAATCAATTCAGTAACCTATATTTGGAGAAGACCTATGCATACATAACAGAGTCATTTTAGAGCGATCGTGTGTTAAACCTGTGTGTAGACTATTATAACTATATTGACTATTTTGATACAACACTGAAAAAATATAAATATATAATGTGATGATAAAATGAGAGCGTGAAAGAAAACCTACAAGAGTTTGATGCACATCGGGTTCATAAGAATGTATGCAAAGTGAAATGCAACTGATCTAGTAATCAATCCTGGCTTGAATAAGATAAATCCTACTTACACTTCTAATTTTTGATACATTAGATATTTAGGGTCATGACCAATATAGATCCACTAGACCTACCCAAGGGATCTCTTATCAAAATAACATCATTAGAGAGGGTTCTAAAACCTCTAGTCAAGCAACACAATGCAATAACCCTAGCTAGGTCTTATGCTTTCATATTCACTAAGTAAATGACAAGTAAATCAAAGTCTAACCTAATACTCACCAAAGCTTATGACATAAAGTGGGGGTAATAAACATAAAAACTAAACATGCATAGAAGATTTGTATTGACATTAATGTATAAGAAATCCTAATGCATGGGAGATAAGTACAAATGCAAATCTATCTACTCTTACAAAGGAAGAACAAAGTTAGGATTACTCACCTTTGAAGATGAATCTACCAAGTCTCAATCTCTCCCTTGGCCAAGGTGCTTCACAAGAGGTTGCTGTGATATGTAAGGATAACAAGGACAAGTTAGCTCTAGTATACATGACATCTATACATATCTAAAAGATTTCTCCACAAGACAAAATCCATATCTCTAAAGAAAGTATTGAAACCCTAAGATATACTCCTCAAGTAGAATGGTGGATAAGCAGATGCACAATATATTCTTCTTCTTATCTTCTCTCTAAATGATAAAAATGGATGTGTATATATAGCTGAGTCTAACCCTAAACCTTTTTAAAATTTTCGCTGACGGGGTCAACCCAATTGACTCTATATTATTATTGATACAAATAAATTAGGTCTTGGTCTAGGTTAGCTAGGGGTAGACCTAGACCCTTAATATGCTTTATTAATTTGAATACAAGATCGATGGGCTTGATAGTGTAATTTAAATCGTTGAAAATGGTTTTAGGCTTAGGAAGGGGCTAATGAAGGTGGTAAATGGTTGGAAAAGTGTGCAAGAGGGGAGACAAGGCTTAGGGAAGTACCTAGGAGATGGTTGTGTAGATAACAAGTGGTGGTATAGGGGATAAAAATATTGTGAAGCGCTAATGGTTTTCCCACCCCTTTCTTGGTGTACCTTTTAAGGCGTGAACTCAGAGAGATTGAAACTTGATGGATTCCTACAAGAGAGAAAGCATCAATAATTGATAAAGTTTGAAAATATTATGTGTATACAATATCAATCCAAGAATATTATTTTGATTATTTTTAGTTCATTATCATGCAAGTTACAACTTCTAACTTATATAAGAATCATGTAAGTCGTATGGCTTCAATATCCACCTCTTTCTTAGCCTTTATAATGCTCATTTGGTTATTTTTGCAACTACTTACTGAACTTTCATTACTCAAGGGATTTCTATAAACTACATAAGATTCTTAAAACCCATTATTATGCCTCCTCAAGCAATACTAAAGTCATTTAATAAGGTTTTTTTAGGAGAGATTAAACCTATTAAAACCATACATGGGCATAAAATATATAGTCTTATATATATCTATTAATTATTATTTCTTTTTATTACCACTCTCATAATTCATAATTATTTGAATCAGCTCTTATTATATCACTTGTGCAATCACAATTATAGAATTTATTCACTATACAATAATAAATAATAAACAATAATTGGCTAATTCATAATTTTTCAATATTTAATATGACCATTTCCATTACTCTTGTCATATTTAATTAGAATCTATCTTATTTACAAATCTTTTTATTAACTAGTTGTTATCGACTTTTATTCCCTTAAGTTTGGAAGTCAAATGAATAAAACATTATCTTATTAAAATATATTTTCAGATGTGAGTTATTTAATACCAAGGTGATGATGATAAAGATTTAAATTGATAACTCAAAATTCACAAGCACCAAATTCTAGGCAGCATATAGGTAATTATAGAAGAGGTACAACCAAGTATATACAAATTGAAATGTTACTTACAACTATATGTATGTAATTTAAATGTTACTTATAGCGATACGTATGCAATTGAAATGTTATTTACAATCATATATATGCAATTGAAATGTTACTTATAGCCATACATATGCAAATGAAATGTTACTGTACAACCATATGACTCTTATATTGCATTTATCTATGTTATAAGCTTGTTAAAGTCATGCCTCAATGCTAACACTAATGTCTTCCTTATCCTTTCATGTAATGTCTTATATACTACAAATATTATCTTTATCTTGCAGGATCATAAGTTAGTTACATGATTTAATTACTGTTTAATAATGGGAGACAATGAATTTCAGGCATGTAGTGGTTGTTTACATTCACCGACTAGTATAAAATTTGACTTGGTAATGCCTCTATATGATGCCATTTTATTCATAAAACAACTCATTTTTACAAGTATTAAGCCAACAGTTGGGGCCTCTATAACGTTCCATATGAAGGGATTTTGTAGAGAATACAATTGGGTGAATGAGCCTTTATTTTGGCCCTATGGGTAAGTGTGAACCCTTATCCACATGCCCATATTATAGGTTCAAAACAAGCATGTACAATGAATAGAATAAATGGGGTAAACATATTTTTATAATAGCCCATGAAAAGAAACCACAAGCTTTACCTATCACTATTTTTTTATAGAATAAAAAATCAAAATATTGATCAAGATTTACAAATTTGGAACCAACATAAAAGATCTCAACCACTATTCTCTGTTTTAGGCTAAAAGAGGTTTTGCCATTTCCTCACTAACAAGTTTTTATAAGAAAAACACACTCAAAAAACATATTTTCTCTTGTTTGAAAGGAAACTCAAATAAAAATAATACATTACTTACATATCACAACGATTAAGGGTTGTGATTCTTCTCTAGTTACACCCTTCTTTCATCTTTCTGTCTAATTGTTGTGTATGAGCTAAAAATCTTCTCCCCTTTTTATTTTCTACCTTCTTACAAACCCCCACTACTGACCTACGACCCATTTTACTTCCTTGGCAGGGTGTCATTATCATGCTTGTCATGAATTAGGCCATGGGTTATCTTTGTTTTACACAAGAGAGGAAATGTGTAAGGTTTTCCCTTTATCGCCTCGTAGCTTGCCTCCAGTCATTTAGACAAAAATAATGTTGTTTAATAAAATTCCAATCCTAATCAATTCATTTTCATTTTCCCATATCAACAATATTTTAATCATTTTATTTGATACTTAATCCATTTTACCTTTTCAACCTTAACAATGTTTTAAACATTTCATATTCTACATAGGGGTAAGTATTTTATCTCATGAGTTTGATGTAGGAGAGATTCATCCCTTAAAGCATGATGGAGAGAGATCATCATCAGAGAGGGTGGTGTAGATAGAGGTGTTGGGGGATGACATAGGAACAACTAAAATCCATGCACACACCACGTTAAATGCATCATTTGAATGGTAAACATTGGTACATTTGTTATGATTGTTTGCATTTACATAATTGTTTATGCATACTAGTTATGTGTTAGAATTGTTTAATACTTATATGTAGAATAAATCATGTGTGATTATATTGAGGATATTATGTGTAGGTTTAAATGTAAATTATTACAGTATGATTATGTTATGCTATTATAATCATAATTGCCAATGTTTATGAGAACGTAAATTTGAGTAAGTAGTATCTGGTACTACCATATTTAGACTAAACTTCATGTTTTTGAAATTTTAACTAGTTATCTTTATGATATTTGAGAATATCATTATAGGGTTTAATGCCTTAATATAAATAGATAACGAAAGATATAGAAAATCTACGTAACATGATTTACTATTTTTGATGAATATAATTGACTTTATATTAGTCATATTGCTATTTAGTCATGATGTTGGTTTTCCTAAACTAATTTAGAAAGTAAACCTATATTTTATCTATAATGTTAAATTGAATTTAATGATTAAATGAGTTAACTACTATTAATAGGAAAAGCATCATTCACTTAGAGTAAAAAGGAAATTATATATAAAACAAATATTTAAAGCATGTTTTGGGGCAAATTTGAAAATATCATCTTTAAATGAGTAAGGTAAATTCAAAAGGAAATAACAAGCTTAAAAAAAATACAAAAACATAAAAGAAAAAAAAAACATAAAACAAATTATTCATGATAAAGAAGAAAAAAAAAGAAGTTAGGCAACATAATAGAACAAGAAGAGAAGAGGAGGGAGAATGAAAGGAGGAACAACAGTGAGAATTAGAGAGAGAGTGTATTTGAGGAGAAGAAAGGAACAAAGGGATAAGATAACAAAGGAGGGAAATTTCCTAGAGTGCAAGGTAGGTGATGTTATTCAGATTTTGTGTGAAGTTTGGCAAATTTTTGTGTGTTTGACATTTACTATAGTGATCTGTGAAAAATAGAAAATTTATTAGATAAAGTAGATTTGAGTACAAAATTATTCTTATATAGAATACCATAATATTTAATGAACATCAAATCCATAAATAATGTTTAGGGAACTATGTAAGCATGTACAACAATTCATATAGCTGACCATGAAATTAATCATGATATACCATGTCTTGGTCGTAACTTGAGATTTAAATATATAACTATTTATACAATAAATAAAATATATAAATTAGGCAAAACATCTATATATTTTAAAGACCAATGTTATGGAAAGCTTACATTGATATGCATGCAGATAATTAGTATGCAATAGTGATCAGAGTTATATAAAGTCGACATGCAAAGTTTTATATAGAGCATATATGAAGGGACTGGACTGTGTGTAAGATCCTATTATAAAGGAAGGCACAAAGGATCTAAGTATCTACTTATATCATATCATATGCAGAGGATATAGATTTATCCGGTTAGGAAATGAATTATGTCATATGCATCACATAGATTTATGAGTCGCATCATATGTAGAGGATATAAATTTTTCAGGTCACTTGATATCATATAATATTATATCACATGTAGAGGATATAGATTTATGTATTGTGTAGACTACTTATATCATATTAACTAAAATATAAGTATCTAAAATAGTCTATTAACTATTTGAATCATTAATCCTGATATAGTTTCAATACTGTGTATAAAAACTAGTTAATATCGCACAAACATATTTTCAATATTTTTTATTGTGTGGATACAGATTCATTATCGCACAAATGGGTATAGTTTCAATATTGTTGATATCGCAAAAAACATGATATCCTCTAAATACTTATATAGTTAATAGACTAGTTTTAATAGACTATTTATATATTTTAGATAGATATTGTATTGAGCTATTTATGTATTGTATTTAACTTCCAAGTCTTTCCAAACTATATACTATATATTCATTAGCAATATTATGGGGATGTTAAATATATTATATAATTATATCGTTGATATGCATATTGTGGGGATGCATAATCATTGCTATTAGATGATGAAAGTTTCTGAGATGCCTGATTATGCCCTGATGAGTCATATTGATCAATTTGAGTCATATTCATGTTGACATAAGGTGTGACATGAGATTAAAGCATCTCAGATCCTAATTACATTTTTATAATAAAATTATGAGATTACTATTACAATGTGTTTTCTTATATATGTTGATCAATATAGATAATTGTAATAGATATGGAAGTGTTTTATTTGGATAACTATTAATTATAACGTGACACTATGCCATAATTAATTTCACACTATAGCTAAACTCATAGTGCCTATATATAATTAACTATAGTTTACTTTGTAAGATAATCAATATGGAATATTAAGTACTAAAATTACATTTATCATCTAGGGCCATAAAACATTAGAGATTGCATATATAGAATATATCGATATAATACTTAAGTGCTTGTATGCATATATTAAATATTTCATTACATTAGGAGGTGTGCTTATATTTATATTTTTATTGTCTGTTAAAACCAAGTTATACATTATTGAATAAAATAACCCTATTTATATATACATACCAACCTCTTAGCAATGTAAAAAGTTGTTTAAACGAAAGAATATGTTAGATTTATGACTTTATTTAATATGTTTGGTTGTTGAAATTTAGTGGTGTGTACATGAAAATGTTGGACTATGATATTATTGCTTGTCATAGAATGTATTATATATTTTAATCTACTTACGTAATTTAGAGGTATGCAATGTAAATATAGATTATACCACTTGGTATGACCTGTTCTTATTTTTTTATTATTTATGTGACAAATAATATAGTGGAGATTCATTCATAAGTTTGATGGATTAGATATATGCATTTTGATTATTCATGTGTTTAGCATGTTTTATGATTACTAGTAGGAATTAGTTTGTATGAATCTATTGATTATATTTATATTAACCAAATATTATATTATTGGTATTAAATAAGTAGTGAGATGAACTTCACTATCTTACTAGCATCACCAATACCAGATGAAGGTAATCCGATCAAGTGGTGTGTATAAATTTGATTGATCTTAGAGATCAATAACTAGTGAAAATTTTGGCCAAAGTAATGTTAGTTAGATATTGTCATTTTATATATATTATTTACATGTTTGTGCGATATTATGTTAGAACATATTTTTTTATGGTATACTTCATGTTATTAGAAATCATATAGTACACGGGTACTAGCTTGTCTCTTTGAATTCTTTCATTGTCACTATCTACTCATCCATGAAAGGAGGGCCATTCATCGATGGTGGATTGTGTGAGGGATCAATGATTCATGGTTGGTGTGAAAAAATGATTGGATAATGCTCTCCCTCCTCACATCAATACTTATTTGGAGATTACACTTGAGACTGCCATAGATACTAGAGTTTGGGAACTCATGCTTCATGGAGCCATGTATATTATATATTGTACTTTGTATTGTAAATATTATTACTGAGAAATTAACTTAAATGAGATGTAATTACTTACTTATTATACATTTACAACAGTGATTGTATAGTTGTACCAGTTGTGGATGGAAGTTTGTAATTACTTTATATATTTAGTTATGTTATGTTTCATCTAATGATAGTGATTAGAGATAGTTAGTGTTGTAAGTAGATAATAAGAGGGGGGGAATCATTTTCTTAAAAATACCTATTCAATTCCATTCATTATTCCACTAAGCATTCATTCACATAAGATCAATGCATACATAAACAACCACACAAACATATCACAAGAGAACACAAGAGATATGTGGCAAAGCCTCTTGGAGGATAAAAAGCACTGAAACATGCACATGAAATATAGTCCTATAATGTCAAGATCTAAAATTTAGTTAATTACCAACTTCACAAGGACCTCCAACACCTACCTAGTTAAGCACCCACTCAACTAGTCTTATGCAAGCTCTATCTTGCAAGGAGGCTCCAACCCCCTAGGTAACTTAGCACCAAACAAGTCACCTATGATATTTTATCACCTTATAACACCTATTTATAATTCAAATAATTATTACTTCCTTTGTTTTCACTCTTTACCCTTCAATCTCACTCAAACAACCTCTTAGGCCTTATCACTTATCTAGCCCTCTCCTTGGTAGTATTAGGTCAAATGACCTTGTCCAACACCTGTAACATCATATTTAAATATTCATGAAATATTAAAAATAACTCTCTTATTATATTCAAAACCTTCACCTGGTGTCCAAACACCTATCTCATTCACATATATCCTCAACTTCTTAACTAGTCTATTTAGGCCTATTAAATATTGCCTTTATACAAGTTTCTTTCTCAAGCAGCCTTTGGTTGGCCAAAACCCTTTTAATATATGGATAAATATTAAAATTGACCTTAAAACATGTTACCATCATGAAAATAATCACTTTTTTTGTCGGCCATTACCTCATTAATCTCAAACTTCAATTAGGCCTTAATGAGACCTAAAACAATTAGGCCTACCCATGCACATGTAACCACTTAGACCCATTTGAACATATTAAGCTTAATCAAATGGATGAAACACATAAAAACATGATTAAAACATACCATTTATAATTTCACCTTGTTTTCCTAACTCCATTTATCCAATTTCACTACTTGGACCTACCAATTAGGTCTCCTTGCCAATAGGCCTACTCACTGCCAAAACGTCTGTCAACCATATCTGAAACATAAAGTCAAATTTATAAAATAAAAATGTTATAAAAACATATTAATATAACCTTAATGATTTAAAAAACCTCTCCATGTCCATTAGACATCACCACACAATCCAATAGGCCTCAAGAACTCTCTTGTTATAGGCTCACTCAGAACTACCAATGCATCTTGAAACTTAGTCATGAACATCTAGGCCAAAATCAAAATTTTGACAAATAACCATGGAAAAAATTCATATTTAAATACAAATCATGAAATTAGGGTCATTATGAGAAAAAAAATCTTCAATTCAACGTCTACCGACTCTAAACCTTCTCTGTTAGAAGCTCACTCAGAGCTACCAAACATTGCCAATACACAGTCAACAAACAATAACTCTCCAAAAAATATTGAGAACTTAAAATTAATATAATTTAATTAATATGATACATATGGATATAAAAAACATATTAATATTATTTTTATTATTCAACTCATGTCATAGGACCTCCAACTCATTATTCCTATATGACCACTCAAACTGCCTGAGTGCTCTAGAAACACAATCATGGAGAAATTTGTCATTATCACTTGAAAGGAAAAATTAATGATATATAATTATAATTAATAGTTTATATGAGTATTATATATCGCTCAAAAAAATATAGATATCAAACTCTAGAGACAATCATTGGTCTTACAGACCAATCTCTCAGGCTACTCTCTCACTGTCTTAACACATCTAGATAAGCCATTTTGGATTCCACATTAAAACTGTTTAACCTATATATATATATTATATAAATATTATATAGTTAATTTACATGTAAAAAATATAAACAAGCACATTGGATGTATTGAATCTTGTCATAGAGTCTTAAACTCTCCATCTCACTCAGCACACCTAGAGCAGTCATGTTGGCTTAAGAAATAGTCATGGTGAACATGACTTCCCATAATTTTAGGATAAATTACTTAAAATTAAAATAAATTTTTATGATACTAAAATATAATTATATCAAATTAAAACACAAATTTATAGTTGTAAAATAGCAAATCTGGAATAAGCTGATCAAACTTTGAAACATACTCTTTCACTATCCATCTCCACTCAGACAAGCCATCTTAAGAGCATTGTTTACACCATTTGAAATTATTTCCAAAGAATATAATAAACCTATAAAATATGTATATATCTTGAAATATTATCTCAATCAACTGGATTCATCCCTAATCATCTATAACTCATCCCTAAACACTTTCTCACTTTGACTATATTTTTCTCACTATTTTCACTGTTAGCCATTTTAGTGATAGGTCATCTTGGTTGAAAAAAATGATTGACACATAAGATATAAATAATAAAAAATACCATGGACATAAATATTGAGTTTTTGCATTCAACCTCCATCAACTTGTATGTGTTGACTTGGTCAACCCTACCTATAACAATAAATTCTTCAGAAACAAGCAATTTTATATAGCTTATGCTTATTGCCCTGACACACCACTACAACTTGGAGATGCCTGGAGGAGTCCTATACATGATAAAAAAATAAAACAATAATTTCCAATCCATTATGGGCCCTTTCCAACCATTTTTCTCCAATCATGTCATTAAGAAGGTTTTGAGAGGGTTTTAGACTAGTTAACCTCCTTAATGATTTTTCATACATATTTGTCCCTCAAATGAGAAAATAATACTTGGAAATAATTCTTAGGAATATTTTCCATCTCTCTCAAAAATATCAAGACACCATAAAATTTTACATGTGCCAATGAGCATCTAAACTTTCTTCTCAAGCTCTCATCTCTTCATTTTTTATGCACACAAGACCTCAAAAAATGATTTTGGAAATACTTATTAGGACCCTTTTCGATATCTCCAAAAAATATCAAGATACCATGAAAACTTTACATGTGTTAGTGAGCATCTAATCTTTCTTATTGGGCTCTCATCTCTTCATTTTGTATGCACATGAGACCTTAAAATGTGAAGGACCTAAAACTTGGTCAACACATTTGACACAACTTGTCAAACCTCATTCCATGCTTACATGTGTTATATCCCTATGAAAACTCATTTTTACTTCTCATTATACCTCACTAGGTCTCTATGCACATTAGGCTTAGGATTGCCAGTAACATTTTGATCTTTGAACACACTAAAAAACTTCTTATTTTACTCTTAACACCTCATACACATATAAAATTCACTCATACCATGATCACACATTTTCAACCATCCCCTCATATGCTCTACCCTTGATTACTCACCTTTAAACTCATACATCTCTGTACCACCAGTAGTATGCTTCTACAAGCTGTGTTCATACTCAAGGAATTACACCATCAACCAGACCTACTATGTTCTTGAGACTTTCTTACTACTATATATGCACTCTTATATCATACTATGCTTCAACTAATGTCACATACCACTCACAAGTCTCAGCTCATTCACTTTATCAGACTTCACTATGTATGCCTTCTCGAACACTCAATATCTCATACTTCCTTTGACATCAATGACAGTGCATAAACACATGACATCAATGAAAACTTTAAATAATCTTCCCCTTTGTCATTGATGGAAAACACTCCACCATAACATATTACTCTGATTTCTCCTCAAACTAGATCTCCCCATCAAGTCTTTCTCCCCCTTTGAAATTAATGACAAAGGTCATATACACTCTTACAAGATCATCTAAACACAGTCCATTGATCTTAGGACTTGTTCATTTCACTAACCAAGCTAGCTCCCCCTTTGTCCATGCATACTTCTCAATCCATTTGAGTTAGCTCCCCCTAAATCCATGTATACTTGAAACTACAAATCAACTATTTAAAATAGATACAAAACTCATATGCTTACCTTCAAACAAGCTCCTCAGATCAATCTTCCTCTTTCTTCATGATTATTGGTTTCTTATAGTTTGCAACCTTAGGCTTATATGTCTTCCTCAGATAACTCACTATTCTATATGGTCTCATGTAGATATTCACAATATTAGGTTTGTCCTTAGAACAAGCTTGTCTTGCTTTAGCTTCTTCATCACTTTACCCTATCATGATCAACTCAAAATTTTGTGCAAATTTTTTCACTGATCTCCTCTGAGCTCCATATCCCATTACAAGTCTATCTATTCATGGACATCCTTCTAGGATTTATCATCAAATAAGCCACATCCAACCACTGTACCATTTAATCTCTCACTTGCCTAAACAATTTATACTTCATGGTTATCCAACTATCTTATGCTTTCTTGGACAACATCTTGAGCTCACTCATGCATTATAATAATGATATCTGCAATAGGAACCATTACAATAAGTCTTTTGTTCAATATGTTTTTGAACTAGTCATTCACAACTATGATCAATATAATATTTTACAAGCATTATCAAGAACTTAAAGACTTTTAAGAATATGTTAAAGCATTTTGATCTTCCATCCAATGTGATCAACAACTCCAATCCATTCAACAATTCATTCTATGTCTTCCAAAGACATAAACCCTAAGCACAATCCTGTTTCATTGAGTTTCTCAAGCTCAGACCTCTATGGTCTCAAGAAAACATTCAAGATATATTTTTATTGCCTCATTGAACATGCTCAAATGATATAGTCACCTTATTATATCATTACATACTCAGATGCATTATGTAGATATGAAACTTCACAATCAAGGCATAGTCACCCGCCTTCTCTTCGTAGACCTAGAACATATTCATGTCATGTTATAGTAATGATCATATTTATAACTTTGTTGATTTATTTTAGAGCTAAAATAACTTGAAAACTTAATCTTAGAATCAACTTCAGATCATAAATCGTATGATTCAACATACTAGCTTCAAACCAAGACCTCTTTTACAAAACCCATAATACTGGTCATCTTCAAATTATTGTTATGACACTTACAACCTGTCATCATGTTTCCTCTATGAAATTATGAGGTCACCAAAACATAAATACCATGCCTCATTTAGATAAATCAGTCATGTATTTTGTCTACACATAGTTAAGACCTTGTTTCAAGCCTCTTGAGCAAACAATCTCTTTTTTTAATAGTATTGGTCTTGCAGACCAATATATGACTCATGTACGCTCTTTGAGACTCATGATCAATGAAATTATATATTGGATTTTGTTACCTTAGTTAATATATGCTTATCCAATGTAAAAATACAAATAAGGACATACTTTTATACCTCTATACCTTATGAAGGCTCAAACAGACCTCAAATAGGTCTCAACATCATACTCAGGCTTCTAAAATACCTCTTGCTCATCTATGACAAATTAATAGACTTAACTCAGCTCCTCTTGCTTGGTGATCATCTCCAATCCTTGAAAATTATGGTCAACACCTCTACCAAGAATGGTATTGGTATTATAGACCAATCAATAGCTCTCATGAGCCACTGCCTACCAAGACACCTGCACATACATGTACGTTCTTGTTCATATACTTATTATATCATATTATGTTATCCACACTTGGTTAACACAATGTTTTTACAACTAATTCATATTTTATAAGGATTGATGAATTTTATTGATATCTACCCCTAAGCCTATAGCTCCCTTAGGGACTACTACTGCTCTTTCTTCTTCTTATCAATAGTTCTATGCTCATTTTGCTTGCATGGAAAGCTATAATTTTTGAAGAAACTATAATGCCTTACTTGATGACCATCTTGGCCTTTGATATATCTTGAGGATACCATGCCCTCATGATCAACACCATCATTTTTTGACATGCTACTAAATACCATGAATCCATCATAGACCAACATCAAGCAATCTCCTTGTACTTTAGCCATGCTTGCTCTCATATGATCTCCTTTAGGATGTTACACCTTCTCCAAACGACCAAGATATGATACAAATTTTTGGAAGTATTTAATGATATGGGGTGAATGAATCAATTTCTTAACAATACCTATTCAATTTCATTCATCATTTCATGAAGCATTCATTCACATAAAGATCAATGCATACATAAACAACCACACAAGCATATCACAAGAGAGCACAAAAGATATGTGGGAAACACTCTTGGAGGATAAAATACAATAAAAAATGTACATGGAATACAGTCCTATAATTTCAAGATCTAACATTTAGTGAAGCACCAACTTCACAAGGAACTCCAACCCCTACCTAGTTAAGCACCCACTCAACTAGTTTTCTACAAGCTCTATCTTGCAAGGAGGATCCAAAACCCTAGGTAACTTAGCACACACCAAGTCACATATAATATATAATAACCTTAGAATACCTATTTATAACTCAACTGATGATGACCTCCTTTATTTTCACTCTTTACCCTTCAATCTCAGTCAAACAACCTCTTAGGCCTTATCACTTATCTAGCCCTCTCCTTAGCAGTATTAGGTCAAATGACCTTGTTCAAAACCTGTAACATAATATTTAAATATCCATGAAATATTAATAAGACCTATATTATGGTATTAAACACCTTCACATAGTGGAAAAACACTTATCTAATTCTCATATATTCTCAACTTCTCAACTAGTCAATTTAGGCCTATTAACCCTTACCTTTATATAACTTTCTTTCTCAAAAACCCTTTGGTCAGACACAGTAATTTGAATACATGGATTAATCTTATAATGGAAATTATAACATATAAAATCATGAAAATAACCACTCTTTTGGTTTTCCATTACCTCATTAACCTCAAACTTCAATTAGGCCTTAATGAGACCTAAAGCAATTAGGCCTACCCATGCACATGTTACCACTCAGACCTATTTGAATATATTAAGCTTCATCCAATGAATAAAACACATAAAAAATGATTCAAATATACCATTTATAAGTTAAATATGGGTCCCTAACTCCATTTATCCCATTTCACTACTTGAACCTACTAATTAGGTCTCCTCATCAATAGGCCTACTCACTACCAAAAAGTTTGTCAACCATATCTAAAGCATATAGTAAAATTTATAAAATAAAAATGTAATAAAAACATATTGATATAAAATTAATGACTTAAAAAACCTCTCCATTTCCATTATACATCACCACACATGCCAACAGGCCTCAAGAACTCTCTTGCTACAGGCTCACTCAGAACTCCCAGTGCACCCTAAAACTTAATCATGAACATTTAGGCCAAAAGCACACTTTTAAAAAACAAACATAGAAAAAATTCATATGTATAGATACCTCATGAAATTATGGTAATTATTAGAACCAAAATAATATTACATTCAACATCTACAAACTCTAACCTTCTTTGTTAGAAGCTCACTCAGAGCTACCAAACACTTCCAATACATAGTCAACAAACTTTGACTCTCCACACCATCTTGAGAAATTTAAAACACTCTAATTTAATTAATATGATCCTTAAGGATATTAAAAAAATATTAATATGATTTGTATTATTAAATTCAGGTCAAAGGACCTCTAACTCATCACTCTAAGATGACCACTCAAACTGCCTGAGTGTTCCAGAAACACAGTCATGGAGAACTTTGTCATTAGCACTTAAAAGGACAAATTAATGAAATATAATTATCATTAATAGTTTCTATGAGTATTATATATCACTCAAAAAATGATAGATGTCAAACTCTAGAGATAATCATTGGTCTTATAGACCAATCTCTCAGGTTACTCTCTCATTGTCTTAACACAGCTAGATAAGCCATTTTGGCTTCCACATTACAACTCTTTAACCTATATATATATATATATATATATATATATATATATATATATATATATATATATATATATATATATATCAAGGTTGTATAGTTAATTTACATTTTAAAAAAATAAAAAAGTACATTGGATGTATTGTCTCTTTGCATAGAGTTTTAAACTCTTCATCTCACTTAGCACACCTAGAGTAGTCATCTTGGCTTAAGAAACAGTCATGGTGAACATGACTTCCCATACCTATAGGATCATTTAATTGAACTTAAAATACATCCGGATGATCCTAAAAAATCCTTATATCAAAATAAAACACAAATTTATAGAGGTTAAATAGCAAATCTAGAATAAACTGATGAAACGTTGAAACATACTCTTTCACTATCCATCTCCAATCAAACAAGCCATCTTGAGATCACTATTTGCACCATTTGAATTGAATTAAAATAATATAATCAACATGGACAAGAGTTATATATCTTTAAAAATTACCTCAATCAATTGGATTTATCCCTAATCATCTGTAACTCATCTCTAAATGTTTTCTCACTCTGATTGGCTTTTTCTAACTATTTTCACTATTAGCCATTTTAGCAATAGGTCATCTTGGTTGACAAAAATGATTGACACATAAGATATAAATCACTCAAAAAACACCATGGACATCAATAATGAGTCTTGGCCTTCAACCTCCATCAACTTGTATGTGTTGACTTGGTCAACCCTATATGTAGCAATAAATTCTTCAAAAATAAGCAACTTTTTGTAGCTTGTACTCACTACCTTGACAAACCACTACCACCTAGAGATGATTTTAGGAGTCATATATATTATAAAAACATTAATAAATCCTTTCCAATCCATTTTGGTCCCTTTCCAATAATTTTTCTCTAAGCGAGTCATTAAGAAGGTTTTGAAAGGGTTTTAGACTAGTTAACCTCCTTAATGATTGTTCATATAGCTCCATCCCTCAAATTCAAAAATAATGCTTTGAAATACTCATTATGACCCTTTTTTATCTCTCCCAAAAGGTTAGGACACCATGAAAACTTTGCATTTGCCAATGAGCATCTAAACTTTCTTCTCGAGCTCTCATATCTTCATTTTATATGCATAGGATACCTCAAAAGGTTATTTATTATTTTATCCTTCAACTAAGGAATTGGAACTTGGTAAAAACATTTGAAAAAAAATTAAAACCCTATTCCATGATTACATGTGTTCTATCCCCTTGAAAACTCATTTTGACCTCTCATTAGACCTCACTAGGTCTCTTTGCACACTAAGCTTAGGACTGCCAATTACATTTTGATCTTTGAACACACTTGAAAACTTCTTGTTATGATCTCAAAACCTTATCCACATATCAAATGCACTCATGCCATGATCACACATTATCCACCATCCTCTCATATGCTCTACCCCTGATTACTCACCTTCAAGCTCATACATCTTTGAATCAACATCACTATGCTTCTACAAGTTGTGTCTCGGCTCAAGGAATTAGACCATCAACCAGACCTACTATGTTCTTGAGACTTTCTTTCTATTGTTTATGCACTCTTATGTGATACTATGCTTCAACTAATGCCACATACCACTCACAAGTCTCAGCTCACTCACTTTATTAGACTTCACTATGCGTGCCTTCTTGAACACTCAAGATATCATACTTCCTTTGGCATCAATGATATTCCATAGACACATGACATCAATGAAAACTTGCAACAATTAGATGTCACATACTTATTTTACAATTAACATGCTTAGAGTGTTTTATCTATATCATTAATTAGATTCTCTTGGTGAAATCTAATGAAAGAATACGTTGATTAATTTTTAAACAAAATTATGTTTTTCTAGGTAAATCTTAGTGGGCATGTTACACCCTATGATGCTTTCTCCCCTTAATTTGTCATGAGGACATGCTATCTTGCATTCACCTCATCAAAAAAGAAGTAGTTAGTCCGAGCCATGTAAAGAAAGAGATAACTAAAATAAATACAAGTAAACATATCAAATGAACTGTCATTAAATATTGCTATAGAAATCATATATATGTACATCTATGCATGACCATATCATCATATATACTAAATTAGAAATGAAATTAAAACAAACAAATAGAATATTCCTAATCACATTTATCAACTAGCTAAATCAATTAGTCTAATATCTATTTAAAATTATCACTTGATTATATGGAGCAAAATAGGATGCAACAATAGGGGCATTCAAATAATATCTAAATGGGATAGTTGGCCAATAAAGATGCTAGTAGGTTGAAGACAAATTAAGATATGAATGTAGATGCCCTAGAGATTTGAGGTACACTATAAGATTGAAGTCGAGAAATATATTCACTCTGATAAAAGGTCAATATTTCACATATTTTTTAATATAGTTTAAGTATTTGAAACTTCCAACCCTTCCTTTGTTATATTTGCACTAACTTTTCTCGAAAAAATTGACTAATGAAAATTCTAAATTTTCTTATTTACACAATATTAATCTTGATGAAACTCAATGTATAAAATAAGAAATTTAACCTTCTTCATAAAATCTCATCTTAAATTGCAATATTAGAATTTAATTTTCAATTTTTTTAATTGAATTTTTCATCCATCAAACTCAATTTAAGAATCTATAATTGTTTGTATAGTTAAAAAATGTATTTTATTTAGGATGGCAGTAGGTTGAAGACAAATTTAGAAATGAATTTCAATACCTTAGAGATATCATATATTCCATAAGATTAAGGTAAAAAAATAATCACTTTTATGAAAAGTTACTAATTCACATATTTTTAAATATATATTTTTAGGTATTAGAAACTTCGGACCCTCTCTTTGCTACACTTACAATAACTTTTTTCAAAAAAATTGATAAATGAAAATTTTAAAATTTTCTATTTACATAAAATTAATCTTCATAAAACTCAATATATAAAATAAATAACTTAATCTTTTTAACAAAATTTTATCTTAAAATAAAATATTAAAATTTAATTTTCACTTTTATCTTTTATCCATCAAACTCAATTTTGTATAGCTTAAAAATATATCATATCTGCCTCTACCTTGTAGTTCAAATTTAATATTATTTGGAAACTTGGAGGAAGAGTCATGTTTTACAGGTTGGTTTTGTTTTTGGAAAGTAAGTTTTATATATATATATATATATAATATATTATATATATATATTTTAAAAAAAAAAAAAAACTATGTGCCTATAAAAAAAACACATGAAATCATATCTTATGCAAAATTTATTATTTTTTATGTTTATTTTTTATTTAAAAATTAAAAAAAAAATAAAAAATATTATAAAATAATTATTTAAAAAATAATAATTTAATAAATAGTAAAAAAAATATGAGAGAGTTATAATTTAATTGGTGAAAATAATTTTTTATTTGATAAATTAAAAGAATAAGTTTTAAAAGGTTTCGAAGCCTTTTACAACAAAGAAGAAGATAAAATGTTTAAGTTTACATATAATGTATCTTCCAACTATTTAAGAAATACAATATTGAATTAAAAAAAACTCCACCGCTCAAATTTAAAAATAAAATAAAAAATAGAACAACATGAAGTGAAAACCAACAAAAACATAACAATTAACCAAAAATACTCTTGTCTTCCGCTAATTAAAAAAAATAGATTTTCAACAAAGTGTTATTTCTACTAAATCTTTGTCAGGGACGATGCGTTTACTGAGTATTCATTTTCTCTTTCTTCTCACCAATGTCCACTCTTTCTTATCATTTAAGTTTGAATCTAGAGAAGAGGGGATGATTATTTCAATTTGACTAGATTCCTTGCAACTTACATTAGATGGGGGGCTTAAAATGGTGTTTTTTTTCCCTTTTGAGAAGGGCCTTTTGCAGTTGTAAATGTTTCTTTTGGGTTTTGGGATTCAATATCTTTCAAAAATGACTATGATCTTTTGCTATCATCACTTCTTTCCACAACAAGATGGTCAGAGTGGAAATATTTTCATTAAGAGGTTTCTTTCTTTCTTTCAAAATTTCTACATTATGTATATAAGTGACCGGTCTCAAAGTAATTGCGACAAAAAAAAGGCAAACTTTTGTAGTCAATACTATTTGAGTTCATAATTAATCCTCAATTTTTAAAGCCATTTTTGTAGGTAGATTCTTGGAAATGTCTATATTGAGTAGTATTCTGACAAAGATAGTGGGGGAGAGCAAATTAGTGTCTAGGTCAATTTACGAGAACTCTCCTACAGTGTCATTTATCGCCTTGTAACAGAGCTTAGACCCAAATTAGAGAGGAAGGTGAGGAAGACATACCCAAATAGGTCTAACATTGAATAATTTTGTAAGAGGGTTCTAGTGAGGGGAGGGTGGGGTTTTATAAAAAAATTGAATTGATAAAAATAATAATTTACAATACTATCTATCACTTTAATAATTTATATAAATATACTTACTCAAAATTGTTATAATAAAAAATATCTATATAATCTTTTATTCAAAAAAATATAAATATCCATATTTGTATGATTAAAAATATAAAATAAAAAAATTAAAAAAAAACTATTATTATTTTTTTACAATCTAACAAATAGTTTTAATACCTAAAATTAGTATAAAAACCAAACCTTAATCTTCCACAAACATCTTGATTTATCGTACTCTAAAAACACACAACAAAAGAATAAATTATGATGTGAATTATTCATAAGATATGACGCGACACAACAAACACAACAATTCATAAGATATGACGTGAATTATTCATTATTATGATTATTTTATTTTACTTTTTATTGAAGAATAAATTAGCCCATAATTTAATATTATATTGAATTTTATTTTATTTTTTATTAGAGAATAAACTAGCCCATAATTTAGAGACATGAATAATAGGTGGTTTTGAGATGTCAGTTTATCCTTTTTATTATTTTTTAACGTTTATATTTTATTAAAAAGTATAATCATAATTATAATTTTAAAAAAGAAAAGATATTTACTTTTTATTTTCAATTAATTGATTATAACAATCTAAGAATATAAAAAAATTAGAACTCTTTTTAGTGTTTTTAGTTAAATTATTATTAGAGAAATAAATTAGGCTTTATAAAAAAAAATTTATAAGTATTTGTAAGGTTGTATCTATATTTTAAGGAATTTATATTTATTTAAATAGATGACATTATGAATTATTATCTTTATTAATTGAATTCCCATTTTTAATATATGATTATCAATTAAATTACCATTTTTTTAATTTTAATAAAAAAATAAAATCTAAATTTTAAAATAATACTTATTGTTACCATTTTTTATAATTTGAAATTTTATAATTAATATATACTTATTGTTACCATGATTATTTTTTTGATAGGTGATTTGAAGGTTGGAGGGTTCTTCCATTGTTTTATTAAACAAAAAAATGGGGTTACATAATTCGTAACAAGATGGAATCAAAAGACTAAAGGAAATGAGAATACAAAAGACCGTGATCATATTAAACTAAACATGATATGTCAAGAAGTGGAGCATGAATATGAAGCCTTAAAAAACTAAAAACAAACCGAAAAGGCCCACTCCACCCACAGAAATGAAACAAAAGCCCACCCTCAAGGAGACCAACAACCAAACAAACCTTGAGCACCCAACTATCCACCCCTAGGGAGTCAGAACCTAAGCTCCAAACTAACCAAAAAACCCAACCCATTCAGGGCCAATAGTGTGTGCTCGACCCATCCTAATAGGATCACTCTCCCTCCTGATCTTCACCATCTCCACCAGGTCGTCATGAAGGACTGGTTCGGTGAAAAACATAACCCTTATACTTCATTAAAATTTTTCAAATATATCATACCACTATTGCACTGTAATCCTCTTGATCACACGAGTTCCCTGTAACTAGTTTCACCAGATTTTCAGGAGTGGAGCTTATGGTATTGAGGGGTGGCCAAATCAAATCAGAGTCTTAATAGCCTTAACCTCATTGGCCCTAATGGCCTCCAAATCAGTTACAATTGAACAAGGATTAGGGAAGGTTTAGCCAAATCACCTCTTGAGACTGCATAGGACCTTGCAAAATTAATTACCAGTTTTATTGT
This sequence comes from Torreya grandis, assembly GCA_037957365.1. Classification (NCBI taxonomy): domain Eukaryota; kingdom Viridiplantae; phylum Streptophyta; class Pinopsida; order Cupressales; family Taxaceae; genus Torreya; species Torreya grandis. Next base: position 2,019,616 of record JARHVA010000392.1, on the reverse strand, counting down.
TGAAACCCCTGATCTCTTTGACCTGACTAGTCACTATGCAGAAAGTACAAACGCGGGCACAGTCCGCACTGACGATATGCCGTACGGAGGGCAGTCCTTCCACCATGGACTGGTATCGGACCTTTCACTTGATGACTTTCAAAAACTCATCCCTGGGTCTGACCCTGTCCACAAAGCACTTTCGGTAGTGGAAATCGAACCCCCTCATAGTCTAGGTCTGAGACCATACAATTGCTGAGGTTGACTTTGTACGGACTTGCAGGTACATGCCGTACATGTACGGAGATGTAGCCATAAATTGGTCCCTGACAATACGCAGAGGATATAATACACCCCACCAATGGATTTAAACTGGGATACTCGAACCTGAATGTTTAGCATGAAATAGCTGGATGTTATCTCCAATGTGTAATCTTTCAGAAGATCTCGCACTTTTTCAATGCATTACCAATCAACTTGAGAGGTAGTCGTTCTCAGACCAGATTAATCTGAAGAGGACAGGTGTGGCATTCTGAAGTCTCCAGATGGATCGAGACACTGTAGTGATTCAATAAAATGCACTGGGTGTAAAGGATGGAAAGACCCATGAGGTCTTAATAATAAGAAATTTTCTGAAATCCTAGAAGTTTTCGTAATTCATCTTGGTAACAACATCATTATACTTTTAGTCGTCAAAAGTAGATTGAATAACATGATGAAAAAGTCCACCTTGCATTTAGGGATAAATTTTCAGAGTACCCTCCATTTGACCACCAGGTATTAGAATATCTCACTTGAGCATAGAGCAACCAAGGTCAAATCGCAAAAATGGTCAAATCTATAGATCACACCTTCATCTGCATACAACCATTTCTGGAATAGGCAAATCTACTTATTGAATATGCATTCTTGCACTAAAGAGGGGACATTGACACATGGAGGATAGTCTTTGCTTGTGCAAAAGGCTTCACACTTTCTTCAATCTTCTTTCATGCCTCTATCCAATCATGTTGATCACACGAGTTCCCTGAAGGTAGATTTGATGTTGGCCACCTTTCAATACTCCAGTCGTCCTTCACACCCCTGCCCATCCTGATCGCTCACTGAAAAATGTTGTCATAATTGCAAGGCCTAGATTTGGCGTCATATCAACAACAACCATCGTCGTCGCCAAGGGATTACCCGTTGACCCTATTGACCCTCTACCAATCTTACCAGTGCAAACATCGAGCCTTGTTGATTCTTCAATAGTCTTTGTCGTAACCTTTCCAACTCTCACCAAGTTCATAATCACTTGACCGCTAAACTAAAAAAACCTAAACACCGAAACTTCACTTGACATCACTAATTTACTATTATTCATATCACTTCTACCATAATTATTACAAAATCTTTATCGATATTTTATTTATAAATTCAATTTTAATAAATTTATTTCAAACTTTTATTAAAAATGGAGATAAAGCTTATGATACATGGTAAGATCCCCCATTGATTGAAGGGTTTCTAAAACCCCACCGTATGTATTTGATCACAGATGATTCAATTGAAGAGTCTATTCCGTACAAAGATATCGTTGGGTACTTTGGAAGTATTACGGCTGTCATCGATTTCATGGAAACTTTTTTTCTTTTTTAAATGATGATCTGCCACCTCTTTCGTCTTGTTTCGAGCATGTGTTTATGATTCCTGTTTTGTGGCCGTGATTCGATCTTTAAAAATTATGGATTTGGGATAACAAAAGAATCATATTTGGTTTGGTTTTAATTTTTAATTCTCATTTATTTTGAATCGGATCAATAAAAGAGAAAAATATTATATATGCCCCTTACTTTATATTCACAGATATGGTTGTTATTATAGAAATTAATGTCTGTTGTCTTGTCTTTTTTGTGGGTTTATTTTTTATTTTAATTTTTGGTGAAAAGTTTGTTGTTGTTTTTAAGTGAAAATGATAAGATGAAATGTTGGATTTAATTAAGTGGATTGTAGTTTACTGATAAAAATGATGGTATAAAAAAATATTAAAAAAGGAATGAGGTTAAGATTGTACTTTAAATAAATTTGATCACAATAGATATTCCTCAATTTTCAATATTAAACTGAAGAAATATTATGTACATCTTATATATATATATAATTTTAATAAAAAAAAAGATAAATATTGTGACTAAGTTACTTTTTATATATTAAATATCACATCAATCATTTTCAACTATTTAAATTTGGTCTAAGTTTATTTATTAATTATTTTAAGTAATTTCAGTTGGAAATTGTGTTAGGCTATTTGGGCAAGCTTACAATTTGTGTTATAATATTCTCTTATTTATGAGTAAATACTTTCTCTATCATTTGAACTTCAAGAAAATAATAGATTTTAAAATATTTTTTAAGTTTTTATTATTTTGAAGTAATATTTTCTCTCTTATAAATCTATTTATATTTGTTTTTTAACTTAAAGTTTTTTATTTATTTGTAGTGCAATATTATAATAAAATATGGGAAATAAGTTAGAATTTAAAATTATATTTTAGTTAAAGTTTACAGTTATATTGTATTTATAATCTAATTTTTTGGTTTCTTTACAATTTAATTGTAAAAACAAATGTCATATTTATTTTAAAAAAATGTAAAAGTCAATTTAAGGTTTTCAATTATATTTTTCTAATACTTTAATTACTATTTTTATATTTATATAATTTCATTGTTATGTAAATATAAACATAAATTTTATTACATTAAAAATTGAAAACCAAATTAATTTTTTTAATTATTAAGTTCTATGATTATTTATTTATAATTTAATTCAATTATTTCTTTAAAATTTCCATTATAACAATTTTATTAACTTAATTATTAAAATTATGACTAAATATAGACAATTTTATTAACTTTCTACAATTTAAATATCCTTAAAATTATTGAGTGTACTATGGACTTGCATCAGATGGTAAGGTTTCTTACATTTTTTTAATCTTTAAAATTATTTTTTAATTGTTATAAGTAATTAAAATAAACATGAGAGTTTTTTAAACGACTTTAAAATTATTTTTTAATTGTTAATGAATAACTACAAAATGCATGTTCCTACCTGGTGTGGTTGAGCAATTTCCTTCAAGGAAGGTAGTTATTGATAATTGAGTGTACATTCATGGAATTTATGATGAAAGTGATTTTAGTGTTTTAATTTTTTTTTTTTTTTAATATTGATTTTTAAAGAGGATTGAGATTTGATATTTCCATATTTTATCAAAAAAATTGTATGGATGATGTTAGGAAAAAATAGTTTAATTGCTTTGAGGAAACATGGTTACATAGAATATATGATGCTTTCCAGTGATTTTAGTATTTTAAATTACATTCTTTTTATATCGATTCTTAAAGAATATAGGATTGAGATTTGATAATTTCACAATTCATATAAAATAATAATTACTTTTTTAGAAAATTTCGGGTCTATTTTTGTGATTTTTTATCAAAAAACTTATACTGATGAAAGATCACAAAAGTGGATCTGAAACACATCGAGATTAAAACTTTACACAAATTTTCCAAAGAATTAATTATTATTATAATATAAAACTTGTTTAAATGATATATATGTGTGTATGTGTGGGGGGGGGGGGTTATATTGATATATATATATATATAAGTATATATATATATATATATATATGTTTTTATAATTGTTTGTATAATTTAAAAATCTATTATATTTAAAATTGTAGTAGGTTGAAGATAAATTTAATAATGAATTTAGATGTTCTAAAAATATTAAATATATAATAAAATTGAGGTGGAGAAAAATAATCACTCTGATGAAAGGTCACCATTTCACATATTTTTATATCTTTTTAGGTATTAGAAACTTCCAACCCTCTCTTTACTACATTTGTTGACTAATGAAAATTTTAAATTTTCCTAATTATATAATATTAATCTTCATAAAATTCAATATATAAAATAAAAAACTTAAATTTATTCATAAAATTTCATCTTAAATTAAAATATTATAATTTAGTTTTCGTTTTTATTTTTTAATTAAATTTTTTACCTGTCTTGGAGTCCAAACTTAATAGTATTGGACAACTTGAATGAAGGGTCATATTTTCATTTTTAGATGGTTTGTTTTAATTTTGGAAAGTATGTTATATAATTTTTTTTAGAAAAAAAAAAAAAAAATGTTTAAAAAATTATATTTAGGCAAAAATACTAAAAAGATTTAATATATAGAGTCCCTTATTCTCAAAGTTATTGTTATTTGTATTTATTTTTGTTGAAAGTTAAAATGTGAAAAATTTTCATAAAATAATTTAATAAAAAAAATATAAAATAATAGAAAAGTTATAATTTAATTGACAAATATAATAATTTGTAATACCATTTACCAATTTTTTTTTTTTTTTATAAAAATATACTTATTCAAAATATTATAATATGTTATTAAAAAACATAAATATTGATATCTTTATAATTTAAAAGAAATAATAAAATAGAAAAAAAAAATAATTTAATTTAAAAAATTGTTATTTTTATTATTATTTTACAATTTAAACAATAATTCTAAAGCCTAAAATTAATATAAAATTTAAACTAAATTTTCACAAGCATAAATATTTATTATTATACATATTTCATTTTCATTTTTATTAAAGAATAAACTAGTTCATCGAATATCTATTGATGAAATAAATTCTTGATTACTGTACTGGGATATTTTTATTTTTTTATAGTGATGAAGTCAATTTCTGATTACTTATTGCTGTAATTATTGTTTTAAATTTCATGTGACAGTTTTGTAAAAAACTTTCTATTTTTACTCTGCTAAGAAATAAAGAATTGTATGGGACTATCATATTGCAAAAAAAATTCTATTTTTTTCCTGCAACATTTGTAGAGAAAATTCAATTTGCCTCCTCCATAAAATCCGAGTTTAAGTAAAAATTACAAAAAGATTTGACATATAAGATCCCTTATTCTTAAAGTTATTATTCTTTATATTTATTTTTGTTAAAAGTCAAAATGTGAGAAATTTTCATAAAATAATTGTTATTTAAAAATAATTTAATAAATAATATATAAAATATTAGAAAAGTTGTAATTGAATTGATAAAAATAATAATTTATAATACCATTTATCATTTAAATAATTTATAAAAATATAATTATTCAAAAATTTATAATCTATTATTCAAAAAACATAAATATTGATCTATTATAACAATCTAAATAACTGTATTTGTAACTTAAAGTTATCAAGGAAATAATCTGTCAATGTGTTATAACAATTTAAATAAGTGTATTTGTAACTTAAAATCCCTTGTTATCAAGAAAACAATCTGTCAATGTGTTATTTATAAATTAAATCTTAATCTGTTATATCTGTATGTTAAATTTATTTAAAAAAATTATTAAAAAAGGTTTCCAGAATTGCTGCAATTTAGGCGTAACTTTTTCCACCAGTGCATGAAACTCCAAACCAGAAAAGGAGGAGGAGGAGGAGGAAAGAAAGATAATAACAACTTCATTATTGACTGAAAATTGTTGCAAAAGAAATTTATTGAAAATGGCAGCATTTCTAGATTTTCAAAACTTAGATATATATAACAGTCCAGTCCCTAGAATGGCCTGTCAAAATAAAATACTAGAAAAACAGGCCACATGGCACGGACAGTAAAATTGCAGGTCTGAAATAAAAATGAAATACATTAAACACGTGGTCAATAAGCCTTCTTTCCCATAATAGAGTGAAAAGGTGACGTTAAATATTGTGATTAAGTTGTTCTCACATATTAAATATTACATTAATTATTTTCAACAAGTTACTCAATTAAATCTATTTTAATTTATTAATTATTTAGATTTAAAAATTATTATAAAGTCTAAATTTTAATCTGAAGATATTTTGTGTATATGTTGTATTATATATATTTATTTATTAATTATTTCAAATCATTTTGATCAAAAATTGTTATAGAGTGTATATTGTAGTTTGAAGAATACTTTATATATATATATATTGTATTAAAATGATAAATGACAATCATCCTTTGTTCATTCATTTATTTACACTTGCAAAACAAGTTAAAATTTAACATTACATTTTATTCATAATTTAATTTAATTACGATTTATTTATAGTTTCAATTTAGGACGTTAAAATTAGTTAGGGTTTATAAAATTTTTTTTTAAAAAAAAAAAAGGGAAAAAAACTTTATTCAATCCAAAACGAGATACAAGGCAAGAGCCACAAGCTCAATAAAAAGAAGAACCGCCAACAAACCAAACAACAACACTAAATAGTTTTGTCTTCCAATAAAACTCTCTCCAAAATTCCCAGATAATTAGAAGGTAACTCATCCCTATCATTGATATCCCAGCCATCCCCTTTCTCCGAGGCCCACTTCGCCAAGCAGTCAGCCATGCTATTCCATTCCCTAGGGATGTGACAAAAGGAGACAGATTCCAAGGAGATGCAAACACTTAAAATCTGTCTGACCATCGAAACTAAATGCCAACTAACACCATCCAATCTCTGGTTGTTCAACATATCCACAACAATCTGAGAGTCAGACTCACAGATAATCCTCCTCCAGCCAAGAGAACAACCCCGCTCAATAGCAATCTTAATAGCAAGGGCCTCCATCAGGTTATTAGAGTAATGCCCTTTGTAGACAGAGAAGCAAAAAACAACATCACCATCTTTACTTCTACCAATACCCCCAATACCAACATGCCCAGGATTTCCATGAGAAGATCCATCAGTATTAATCTTCAAGACCCCATTTGGAGGAGGCGCCCACTTCCCATCACGACAGACCCATTTCTTGACTCGACAGGGCATAATACCAGCAATACAACCCCTACTATTATCACCTAGGCTCAGATCTCGCACCACCGCAACATCCCTAGGATCGATACTTTTAGACATATCACATTTAGCATAAATAGTCTCCTAAAGTCTGCTGATAATCTTCGTCCACAGTTGACCACTATCTAATCTAGAATCATAAAAAACTCTGTGGTTCCATTCCAGCCACAGTTTCCAAAGAATGAAAATAGGCCCAATGGTCCACCTGGAGAAAAGGTGTCTCCATAGGAGGCCTGCCCAAGCTCTCCCAAAACTCAATAAGGGAGGAAGCATGAATGCACCCATGATGCCAAGCCTCCCACCATCTGTGCCAAATCTCCCGAGAAAAGGGGCAGTGAAAGAACAAGTGGGAAGAACATTCTTCACTGCACAAACAAAGAAAACAAATGGAAGGTCCCTGAAACCCCCATTTGCGAAGATTCTTGCAAGTGAGACATTTCCTCTGGGCAACCAACCATAAAAAGAAGTTACATTTGGGCCAAGAAAAGTTGTTCCAAACCTTCCTCCACCAAGGCTCTTCAGCAGGACCCTGTAAATTCCTATCAAGTATAGCATAACCTTGAGCAACAGTATAATTACCTTTTGGGCTAGGACTTCAAGCCAACTTGTCCCTCTCGTTCAGAGAGCTACAAAGCCTGCCCTCCAAGACCTTACACAAAGCAACACGGTCCTCATCAGAACCGTCCACAGGCCACTCCTGCGGATCCTTCCAGCAAAACACCTCCAATTGACTAATGCACTTAACTGTTTTAAAATGCTCCACCTTAATCCAACCAGCATCAGAGAACAACTAGCACAAAGGCAGAAGCTAAGGGAGACTAGAGAGAATGGGAGGGTGACCATCCCAAGAGTCTAGCCAAAAAAGGGCATTAGATCCCTTATTACATATCCAGAAGAGCCCATTCTAAACAAGCTGAGCTCCCTTCTTAAGAGTATCCCAAATGCAAGAACCTTTGCCCAACAAAGCAATCCGTGGCACATCCTGGCTCTCAACCCCAGGAACATAATTGAAATCAAGAATCTTGGCCCAATCCTGATCCTGGTTGTTGCACCACCTCCAGTACAACTTAGCCACCAAAGCTGTAACCACAAGAGCCATAGACCTAAGGCCAAGGCCCCCAGCATGCTTCAGCCTACAAACAAACTCCCACTTGACTAAACTCCACTTCGAGGAAAGGATATTACCTAACCAGAGGAATTGACGGGAAAGAGCATCAAAATCCCTCATAAAGGAGGTAGGAGGAATCTGTACACAACACCTATAAATAGGGAGAGACTGCACCACAACATTTAGGAGGATCACTCTACCAGTAGAAGAGAGCCATCTGTAAGTCCAATGACTAACCTCACTTTGAAACTTATCCAAAATCCCCTGCCAATAATCTCTACGCTGAGGTCCTAGAGCCAAAGGAATCCCCAGGTACATCAGGGGAAGAGTGCCAATTTGGAATCTAAGAATCCTAGCAATCCTGTTCTGAATGAGTCGAGGAGTATTAAAGAAATAAATGGAAGATTTATCATCATTAATACTCTGACCAGAAGCTTTCAAGTAGATGTCTAAAGTTCTCCTGAAATTCACTGCCTTACTAATTCTAGGCAAGCCCATCAGTCCAGTATCATCCACAAATTGAAGATAAGAACAAGGAGGGAGATCATTGTTCTAGCTCTAGCCATGAATAAGACCCTGCCACACCTGAGATTTAATAAATCTACCAAGACCCTTCGCCATGATAATGAAAAGATAAGGAGATAGAGGGTCTCCTTGCCGAAGTCCCCGAGAAGCACTAAACCAATTTGAAGATTCCCCATTGATGAGAACAGAGAAGGAAGACGAGGTCACACAACCGAGAACCTAGCTCACCCATTCCTCTTTAAAGCCAAAGGCCAACAGGATATTCTGAAGGAACTCCTAGCTCACCTAATCATAAGCTTTAACCATGTCAAGCTTAAAGAACATCACCTTCTCCTTAGAGGAAGCCATAGAGTGAATAACCTCCGTAGCAATCACGACACCATCCAAGATTTGTCTCCCTTCCACAAAACCTCCATGCTCAATAGAAATCAAATCACCAAGGAGAGGTTTGAGTCTCTTAGCAATCAACTTGGAGATGATCTTGTAGACAACATTGCATAAAGCAATAGGCCTGAAATGATCCATCCGATTAGCCTCCTCCTTCTTAGGTATGAGAGCCAGAAAAGTAGAATTCAAAGACTTAAGCATTTGTTTGTTCCTAAGAGATTCCTAAACCACCTCAAGGAGAACAGACTTTATTATTTCCCAAAACTCCTGGAAGAACTCAATTGGAAACCCATCTAGGCCAGGAGCTTTACCTTTTTTCATACTAAACACAACTTTCTCCAATTTCGATAACAAGATTGGACCCAAAAGAGCCCCGTTCATCTCATCCGAGACCAAGCAAGGAATACAATCCAAAATAGACCTCTCCTCAAATCTAGCAGCAATATCCTCCCTAGTAAAAAAATGAGAAAAATAGTTGACAGCTTCTTTGGAAATTTCATTGCAGGACTAGATTTGAGTCCCATCACTCAAGACAAGAGTGGAATAGAGTTCCCCTGCCTATGGGCCTCAACTGAGTTATGAAAAAAAGCCGTGTTCATGTCCCCCTCCTAAAGCCAGTCAATACAAGATTTATGCTTCCAAAAAATCTCCTCCTGAAGCTCCCACTCTTCTAAGCCCCTAAGGGCAAAGGACTCAGCATTCAAAAGGTCAAAGGACATTCCATGGTCACAAATCTGACGAGTTACACTATCCAACTTAGACTGAGCAGAAGGCTTTTGAGCATGCAGGTTCCCAAAACATTGTTTATTCCACCTCTTAAGCCTATATTTCACATGTTGAAGTCGTTTACTAAAAGTGTACATAGCCCTCCCATGGGTCGAAAGCCCTTTGTACCACCAATGCATCACAAGATCCCGAAGAGATTGGTCCCATAACCACATCAATTGAAATTTGAAAGAAGGGTTTTTAGTGACCCCATAAGAGGAGACATAGAGTTTGGTAGGCCAGTGGTCGGATCCCCTCCAATCCAGGATTTCAAAATTGGTAGTCCACCTACTGCTCATCTAATAATAGGAGACTAGAAATCTGTCGAGCCATTCTAAGATAGCCTCATCACCACAACTCCTATTATTCCAAGTAAAAACTCCATTGCTTGGCTTCACGTCAACCAAGTTCAAGAGACCAATATTATCTCTGAACAAAAGAGAAGGGTCAAGCCTGGCTACCCCTCCTCATTTTTCATCCATACTAAGAACAACATTAAAGTCACCAGCCAAAATCCATGGGAGAAACGGGTCCAGAGAATGGACATACTTGATATGAATCCAGAGAAGTGTCTTTCTTGAAAGATCAGTAGGAGCATAAATATTGGAGAAAAGACATCTTTTGCCAGTTTCAAAATTGGAGGCAACCATAGAGATGGAAGACCGACTAGAAACCCACCATAAGGGGGAGACTTTCCTTGGGTTCCAAAAGCAAGCCATCCCCCAAAAATGTCCAACGCCCCTACCCCCTGCCAGTAGCCTTGGGGCTAGATACGCCAAGCACAATTATTCAAACCATCCACTATAAGCTTGGTTTCCTGCATAAAGACCACATTTGGATCCTAAGACTCGATTAATTTGCGAATAGCCTTTTGTCTAGGGACGTTGTTCAACCCCCTTACATTCCATGATAAGACTATCATTTAGGGGGATGGGAGAAGTGGGAATCAATGGGTTTCATAGACCCTGACTCAACCAACGTATCACCCATAATCTTAACCTTCTCTTGATTAGTCTTCCTTCCGCTCCTTGACTATTTATCCAGGGGCCCCTTTTTAAAATCTTTTTGTTGCAAACCTAAGGTAGGAGGAGCCTTAACACCCTTCACAGGATCCTCGGATCCCTTCGTAACTTGGGGACAAGGAGCCAACCCAACAGTACCCACCAGAATCTGTGACTCCTGGATGCCACCAATATTTTGGACTTGAGAAGGCAAGTCCAAAGCTGACTAACAGACCTGTTGACCTCTTGACGATAAAATCAGTGCCTCCTTCATTGCTTCCACCTCTTGAATCTCTACCTGACTCTTACCCCTAGAAGAAAGCTCAACTGGAATACCATCTTCTTGGACTACGCTATCCAGAACCTCAAACCTATTAAATGTGCCCTCATTTTGTCTATCACTCCAGGATCTCTTTTTGCCTTTGCCTTTATTACGGGATTTAACCGAGATAAATCCATCCTTATCAATAGGCCCATCAGACACTGGAGCTTTCCCCTTGTCCATCCTAGGAGGTCCAGAGGCAGACAAGGGGGAAGATTTCAATTTGGGACAACTGCGGTGTAGATGACCATATTCATGGCAAATTCTGCATCTGAATGGAAGGGTTTCGTAATCTAGTTGTTGGATCCAAGAGGAAGAACCCATGCAAAATTCCATAAAGTCTGCTAATGGATTATTCAAATCAACTTCAACACAAATACGAGCAAAATAAATTACCTTACGCTCTTGAGTCTGTGAAGCCGATCCAACAAGTTTCCCAAGAAGAAAAGAAATTGAGTGGAGGATATCTTCCTTCCAGAATTCCAATAGAAGCCTCGGCAAATGAACCCACACAGGCACCCACAAAGGGATCTCTTCAGCAGAGTTGAATCCCATATGCCAAGGCTTGATGAAGAGCCCAACCTGGTTAAAGAAATAAGGGCCAACTTCAAAAGCCCTATTCCTATCCGACATACTTGAAAAGATAACCAGGTAATAGTTATTAGCCGCTAAAAGAATCTCCATATCTCCTTCAGGGTTCCAAACCCGATATGCCCAAGATTCCAACACAGGAAGAGAAAGACGAAGGCCCAAAAATTTGCAAACAAGAGCATGCTTGCACCAGTAATCAACTTCCTCTGAACCCTGCTCAGGTTGAATAACCAAAACCAGTCTATCTTCCAATCTCTCCAAACATCCATTAACTTTTTAAATTGGAAACGACCCTTTTGACTAGGAAGTACCCTCTCCAGAAAGAGGAAACTCAGACCGATCCTTGTTACTAGCATGCAACAAAGAGGATGGATCTACCATCTCAAAATCCAGAGAAGAAGCAAGAACCTGATTCTCCATGGCAAAACAAGCTCAAGCACCAATAAGCAGAAAGAAAGAAGCAAGGCAATCGGCCCAACTACCCAAACCGCCACGCACCCTCCGTCCAAGATGCCCACGCGCCAAACAATGGCTAGAAAAATGCCCAGCGGCCGCAAGGAGGGGATCAAACCCCTGTCCAATCCCGCAACCCCATGCCCCCCCACGCCCCCCCACGCGCACTAAACGGCCACCGGCCACAGATACAGCAAGTTAGGGCACGCAGGGCCTAGCTCGCACCAGCACTCTGCCAAATTCCATTCTAAACTGGGCTAAAAAAACATTACCACATCATTATGAAGTTAGGGTTTATAATTTAATTTTATTAAGGTTTTTTAATTTTTTTACATATTTACTACACATGAATGTAGTAGTCAACTCAAAGTTTTATTACAATAAAATATAAGAACCAAATTAAAATTTTAAATTATATTATTTTAATTTTAAATTATATTTTAATTTAAAAATATATTCTTTATAATATTTTTGTTATTCCTATTATGTTTCACATATTTAACAACATTTAAGAACTAATAGTGGGTTGTAATTTAATTGATAAAATTGATAATTTGTAATATCATACATCACTTAAATAATTTATAGAAATATACTCATTCAAAAATATTATAATCTCTTTTTCAAAAAATAGAAATGTCTATATTTATATAATTTAAAATAATAATAATAATAAAATCATTAATTATTATTATTTTATAATCTAAACAACAACTTTAATATCTAAAATTGGTATAAAAGTTAAACAATAATCTTCCACAAACATCTTAGTTTATCATATTTTGAAAATGCATAACATAACAGTTCATAATCAATGGTTTTGGAATATAACCTTATCCCTTTTATTTAGATGTTTGTTAACAGTTAGATTTTATCAGAAAGTATAATTATAATCATCTCTCTTTTTATTTCAGTATTTTGAGTTAGCAGTCATCAACATCTCATTAATTAATTGATTGATTATAACAATCTAAATAAATATATATAATTTAGAATCTCCTGCAATTAAATTATTATGAGAGAAACAATCAATCAATATCAATATCAATATCTTATTTATAAATTGAATTTTAATATCATATTTATATATTAAATTTATTTCAAAATTTAATTAAAAATAAAAACAATATTCATAATATATATGGTAAGTTCTCTCAATAATTGAATGGTAAGGTCTCTGGTATTGTGGTAAGCCTTCTTTTCCATTCTTTGTGTGAATGAGCCGTTGTCCGTTCTAATTTCTGGACAGATCTTGGCACACCTGTAGATTTTGACGTTTCTGTTTCCTTGACTACAGAAGGCAAATTATGGATTCTGCTAATAATTTCTTCTTCTTCGACCTTGCTGCTGTAGCGGCTTTTAGCAGACGGTTTTTAAAAAGATCGCGGGGAGGCAAACACAGAGGCAATGCAAGGGCACTTGCGAAGAAGCCTTTCCCTTTTCCTTTCTGTGGCCTGATTTCTCTGCAAATTCCGGCTACCGAAAAGTCCTGATCAGCCTTAAATGGTTGAGAAGATTGACAGCTTCCCATGAATAAACCATTGATTACGATCACAAATGATTCAATTGAAGAGTCTATTTCCTTTAATTATTCTGTAAATACAGACAATTCTATTAGGTTTTATTGCGTAAATACTTTTAGAACTATGACTAATAGTTTGTGGTTTCTTACATAAAATAGATTTTTTTTTAGCTTTAGAGTTATTTTTTAGTTTTATACTAAATAGCTATAGTGTTCGAAATTCTCTTTTAAGGTATAGATAATCAAAGAACATAAACTATATTCTCTTTAAGATATAGATAATCAAAGAACATAAAACACTTGATTGTACATTCATGGACTTTACTAAAAGGTTCATTTGCATCTCTTCAAAGTAATTATATTATAGTATTTGGAATTTTCCTCTTAATAAATTAATCAAACAGGGGCACTAGCAAATGAGGAGTTACTTCATTATGTTACAAACAGACAAACCCATCATGCGATGGAATAACGATTAGAGTGTCCAATGAAATAAGGTCTTACACAACACAACTTTTGCACTCCAATACCCATAATGAGTATGCACAACAACAACACAACTCGCATGCAATACAAAATAAGGAGTTACAAAATTTAGCGTCAATGACGGAAACATGGTTATAGGCACACAATAATATCTTATTATTATAGTATTGAAATTCATTTATTACAATGATTTATGAATGGGATATCAAACACAATGATCCTACAGTAATTTGGAGATTTCACAAGGCTTTATCTGAATAAACAATAGTTCCTTTTATTCATATAGGTTGCAACAACTCCCAGTGTTCTTCTCAGACTTGGATGTGTATTCTTCCTCTAGCTTTCAAATCCTTAATGAATTTGAACATCAAAATTATATGAATAAGAATTTTTTATGGTAAATTTAAATAGGAAGTCATTACAGAAGTTGAAACGGTTCACCTTCCTTGTCATCCAACCATATGATTATGACTCATTGACTTCTGACTATTATGGTCTTATGTAGACAAAACACGTGTATGAAACTTTATACTCCATATTCATAGGTATGCACAATTGACAATGGTTGTGTGCAAGCTCATTTGACCATGGCAAGTGTGTTGTCTCACAAGGTAATAATGATTGCATAGAGTTGTGCAATATCCTCTCATTCACCTACTCTTATACTCTTCCACGCTTAGTGTGTAGGCTACCACCTTCATGCAAGATTCCAATTCTATGTAAAAACCTATAATTATTTATTCAACTACTATCCCATTGTGCATGCATAATAATTGAGGTTTTGGACAATTCAACATCTTCCACGTAGGGTGTGCAAAAATTCAATAGTTGCACAAGATTGCACCAAGGCCAACACTTTTATTATTTTACCAAATATTGTGTGCACACCAAAGGTTGAACAAAAGTACTTATTCCTACAATAATTATTTTTGGGTTCAATGCAGATTGATTATGCATCTAGATGATCCTACATCATACAACTTGGGCAAGAGAAATGAAGCATGAACTATGGCTCATGTGTGTTCTATAAGGTTTTTATTATATCTTACATATTTAGAAATTTATGATGTGCTCAACCACATCAAAACTTCCAATTCTTAGACCTCCCATTTGACTAGATATCCCTTGTACTCATTCCTACATGTCCTCTTTTTCTTGATATCCATCACCTGCTCAACCTCCTCTCAGATTTTCTCAATCAATTTATATCTCCAATACACGTCTCCAGAATTTGTGTTGCCACTCTTTGCATGAGGTTTTCTCTCAATATAAGGGTATACGTATAAAACATTGAATATAGGTGATATATATATATATATATATATATATATATATCCCTTTCGATAACTCTATCTCATATGCATTGGTCATATTTATATTTTCAACACTTCACATGTTTTGATTTTATTCCATTTCAACTTGGTATATGTTCCTTTCAGAAAACTCTCCTTGCGTATATGTGCCAATACCATGTCACCAATCTAAAATTTCAATTTTCTTCTTTATATCTACATAATTTTTTCACATTACTCTTCTCCAACTACATGTGCACTTGTCTATGCACATTGTTCACGTATTTAAAAAAATATTCCACTTATATACTCCTCCCTTTCTCTTCTTGTATGTCATAAAATTATGCAACAACTCTTAGGCTTTACCTATAAAAAATTTAAAATGGGATCAAGTTATACTACTTTTATTGTTAGGAACTTGCTTGCACATAAATTAATTTAGGAATGGAAATATAATAAATATGCATTGAATTTAAATAAGAAATCATTATTGTATTGAAATAATAGAGTTATGTTACAAATTATCCCAAGCTCTTCAAAAGGGAAACCTTCTTTAAGCATGGCTCAATATTAAATATTCCATAGATGATCATAGTTCTTAAAAGAGTATTATCTTTAAACTAATCTACCTAAGAAAACTACTACTTCCCATACATATGGGATAATTAATCATAGAAAATGGGAAATTTTACACAACATATGCATCCAAGATTTTATTAATAACACCTAATTAAAACTAAAATATTTCAAGGAAGGGTGCTTGGCATTCCCTCTCCCTTAAAAAAGTTTTGTCTTAAAAGTTTGTAATGAGTCCAAACTATTTCTAAAAATAGAGTAGGGACTCCCGAGAAGTGTCTATAGGTTTCATGTTGGGTTATTATAACATAATATCTAGGAGGGTAAAGCCTTTAGTGTCTAGCTCAAGGAGTGAAATTTAGGCTCAAACGTGTTGACCAATGACCTTCGTCAAGCATAAGACATGGAAGACAAGATGGATCTTGGATGAGGATGGAAGTTCCAAAATTTATGCCATGTGATTAATCTTTTGGAACACTCTATAAAGAATATCAAACTTGGATGCTATTTTTTAATGACCATTCAACTTCAAGGAGGACTTATTATAAGCCTATAGCTAGAGAAAGACCATATCACCTACATTGAAAGACCATTTTGAGCTATGTTGATCAACTTATTTCTTCATTAAGTTTTGTTCCATATGGAGATTATCCTTGATAGTTCAAAGGATATTTTCTTGTGTGCTGAGTGTGGCATTAACTACTTGTTCCTGGGAACTTTCTAGAGGTATGTCTAAATATAGGGTGGTGGCTGAGCATAGATTTTTTCATAAAGTTTCATACCTAGGGTAATGTGATATGTGGAGATGTACCACCATTCAATATTGGCAACCATTTAACATAGGGACTCTATTGATTAGATGCAAAGCAACATAGATAGGTATCCAAGAATTTATTGGTAATTTTTTATTGATCATCAATATGTGGATGGTAGGTGGAACTTATTTTAAGTTGGGTGCCCTAACAATGGAAATTCTACTTATTTAAATGACTAGTAAAAATGGAATCATGGTTGTAAATGATTGAATCAAGTATCCCATGGAGGCAAAAGACATGATCAAGATATATTTTGAAAATGGTGGAGGTGGTAAAAGCATGGGTAAGGATGTAGAAATTGGCATACTTATAGGGGCACCACACTACCACAAGAATCACTAATTTATCTCTCGACTTTGGTAGTATTTCAACAAAGTCCATGGAAATGTCGAACCATACCTAGATAAGTATAGGAAAGGGTTG
>JARHVA010000392.1:1950000-2000000 GCA_037957365.1 Torreya grandis | reverse complement strand
TGAGTTAGATGGTGTAAAGTTGGGGAACAATCCTATGAGATCCCTTTTCTAGCAACTTCTCCATCCAATGAGAGATAATGACACTTATTGAGCCTCAAGTGATCCTTTTAAGGTATATTTCTGACCCTTATCATTGAATTATATTCGTAGATCAAATAATTCCCATAGGATAGGATCTAGGGTTTAAATCCACTATGCTCTCAAAACTACATCACAACCTCCTAGTGGTAGAACAAACATGTTTGATTTATAATCCCCAATGAAATTCATAAATTATAACATTTTCCATTACAAGGTAAGGTTTTACAATTGTCTATCATGACTTCAAAACTTTAATAGGGATACACACAACAATTGACTTATTTGGCTAGCCAAGGGTCAATAAAGTTATGTGTATTGCCAAAATCAATGAGGATAGTGAGGGGATGTTTTTTAAAGTATGTTTTGATCTTCATTTTTTGAGAAGTTGTGACTCTATCCAATGCATGCACCAAAATTTCTAGCATGGGGTCCTCCTTGATATCATTATATTCTTCTTTTTCTTTCTCTGAGGTTTTTGGTGCATCTTCTCATTCGTTGGACTTTAGAGGTGACTCTACATCAAGTAGTTATAGTTTTTCTCAAAAAATTAATGGCCCAATGTGAATTTATTTTTGTAATTTTAAATAATATATTTTTTCCATGGGGCCCTTATCTCAGCCTCTATTAGGCATTTGATATGTGTAGTTCTCTAGTTTTTTGATATTATCAATCATGGTGGCATGGAATTCATGAATGGGTGGGATTTTGAAGACCCATATTAGATTATGGATGTTTATTCAGACAACTTAACTAACCAAATGGATATCATCATATCATGAGGTTTGAACATTTCTACCTTGGATCTAACCTTTTTGAGGTCACTATAAAAATAAATTTTGAAGAAGTCATTTGTCAACCCTTCCATTTCATGTGCCTGGTGTGTTTGTTATATTTTCTTACTTGTTTGCATGCCATCCTTGATTGGTCAGTGTTTGGTGTATGTTCCTTACTTATTTCTATTTACTCTACATGTTTCACATTTATATTTGATATGTTTTTCATTTTGTGTGACTTCATTATTTCCTCGTTTGCTCAAGGTGTTTTCTCTTATTAGTTTTTTTACTCTATGTGTGATATGTTTGCCCTAATTTCTTTCTCTTTGATGTGTATGAAATTGTTTATATGTGTTTGTTATGATTTTTCCATGCCTTCTAGGCATGTGATATTTTTTCCTTGTTTTATATGCCACTGTGTGTATGGTGTACTCACTTTATACTTAGTGTGCCTTTTTTTCTTTCCTTGTCTAATATGTGTTATCGTGTGTTTGGTTCCATGACTTATAACATGCACATCTACCCTTTTTTCATGATTCATATCATGAAGATGTTTCTCATTTTTATATTATGTTTCCATGATTCCTATCATGCATCTATATGGGGCAAAAATCCATATTTTTACTTGCCATTGATATATTTATTATCAGATTGCTCATCTTGGAGCATGCCACCTTTTTTATCTACCTAATACATGTTTCCCATGAGGGGCATCTTATTCCTATCATTAAATTGTGAAACAAACCCAACTTTTTTTTTGAAGTTGCATATTAGAGTACACATTGGATGTGTAATAGACCCAAACCTCGTATGCTGGGGAAAGCGATACTAGCATACCCATGTATGCATAACAAAAAGGTTAATATTAAAAGTCTAAGTCATTAATGGTCACAACAAGACCCCAACATGGAAACTAATAGAACATTGTCCCTCAAGACAATCAGACATAATATCTAGCCTTCTAAATATGCCTAGTATCACAGGATCATCTTGAGTACATACAGACTATGCTAAGTCTCTCAAAACATACATAATTTACCAATTGCATGAATAGATTTCAATAAAAATATAGGCATATTTGCTATGATCTAAAAAGGTGGATGAAGGTATAATCATGTATTATTCATCCTCTAATAGGTAAGGATATAGTGGCAGCCAATCATGGGATCGATTTACACTATCTTCATATTGGCAACCAACTAATGTGTTACAATAATTAGATGAGGAATTAATACACCTCAAGTACATGGCTACTGAACCCATATATTCCCTATCATTGATTATCTTATCAACTAGTGTTTTAGATATGGAAGGCATAAAGGCCCTTTCCATTCTCACACTCACATTAGCATTCCCAACCATATATATAGTCAGGAATCATTAAGCATGATTAAATTTTATAACCAAGGGGTTCAAAATGAAGTAAGCTCATTTACATTTAACATCACACAAAATATATTCAAATGATGTAGTAACATGTTTCACCTAAACATTATTTATCTTGCTCACGCATACAATGATTCCACACGAACCGGTTTATTGAAGCATACAAGTAACAAGGTTTACATGCATGATAATAACAATGCCTTAATTATTGAGAAAAGTTCCACCCAATAAGGGTATGAAAATATTTATATATAAGTCAATAGACTGATATCTAACATATGCATTCAGTCTTCTATGTGTATATGAGCATATAGTCATGGAAATGTCCCATATAACATTTATTTTTACTACACATTGTGGTTAGCTAAAGATTACATTCCTCGTCCAATCAACCATTATTCCAACATAGTAATGTACATAATCTCATGATAGGTGGTCTTAACAAGCCGATCCACTCATTTGAACTTGTTCGCATATCTATATACCAATTGGATCTTATATGAAACTCTAAATTCCATCACAAGTTGTAAACCCACAAAAGCATAACTCCATCTACTCATGATAACATAGGAGTAGATCTAATGTATATAAAATAACATGAATCATAAGCACATATATAAATCCCAAGGAAAAAGTATATAACACTTGACAGCTAACATTCAAACTAAGGTTCAAGTTTGCTATAATCCTAGTGAGCATACATGAACATGCCCAAATTACCGACTACATGAAATCCATTTGCCTAAGTTATCATTATCATGATGGTTTAAGTCAAGAGACTATATAGAAGTATTATAAGATTACATAAAGAATAAATACCATACTAAAGAGTGCATAAAATCAATTGCCATACTTCCATAAGATAGTAGCAAAATGAATCACCAATACAACATTAGCATTGGGAATCAATTATCATTTCAAGGTTAAAACCCAAGTACTTAAGAATAAACATATTAAGAGAATACATGCAGAACTCCCTAAGGTTGCCTAAGAATTAAAATCCACTCTTAAATTGGCACAATTTCATTTAACATATGATCCACGATGAATGAAACAAGGCAACATACTAACACAACATTAGTAATTGGAAATCAACTAACAATCCAAGGACAACTCAAGTATGCACATGAGATTTAATTTATGCTTTCCATTGGAGTAAAATCTAGTGTATATTAATAGCAATATATATATATATATATATATATATATATATATATATATATATTGCTATTAATATACACTAGATTTTACTCCAATGGAAAGCATAAATTAAATCTTTAATAGAAATGAATATATATATATATATATATATATATATATATATATATATATATATATATATATATATATATACTTGAGTATGTTGGCTAGGAATACTAACATGTTGGAATTTTATGTTGGATTATAATTGTTGAGAGTTATTGAGTTATATTTCTTTGGATATATATATATACATATATATATATATATATATATATATATATATATATATATATGTATATGATATATATATATATATATATATATATATATATATATATATATGTATACATATATGTATATGTATACATATATGTATATGTATACATATATATATATGTATCCAAAGAAAAATAATTCAATAACTCTCAACAGTTATAATCCAACATAAAATTCCAACATGTTAGTATTCCTAGCCAACATACTCAAGTATGTTTAAATTCCTAATTAAATGATTAATTGCAATACATCTATGAAAATCATTATGTCGGTTTACTTTATTAACAAAGTTGGTAGGTTTATTAATTAGGTATCATATGCATAAGTTTGAATAAATCTACTCATGACATCCATGAAACCATCTTATCCAACTAATCAAGATTATATGTCTCAATCAAGAACCAATACTCTAATGGTTAAGTCCAACGGTTACTCTAAGCTAGTAATAACACCAAGTCTAAAACAACCTAATAAGATTATATGATCAAATCAAAAAATAATTATGCATTATTTATGCCAAAAAAATACTTTTAGTAAAAGGAAGAGAAACTAATTAACATTTAATAACTTTACATATGCCATGAATTAACTTTAGCAAGGTAGCAATTTCAACTTCTTGTGATTTGAGCTTGCACTCATCTATTTCTGCGTTCCCCTAAAAACTAGGTTAGCATATCACATAACACTAACATAAAAATCTAATATCAAGTTTAGATAACATATTAACCATGTTTATAAATCAATGAACATTAAATACTAACAACTAAGTAAGAATGAATGAATAACATGAATTAATTCACTTCCATTTACTTCACATGTCATAAGATCATCCAGGCATAGAGCAATAAATAACTGAATTGGACAAACCCTCCCAACCAACCTTATGATCCCAACCATCAGATGGTAGTATCAACAAACAGAGTCAAGGAGGAAATTCTGAACAATTTGGATTCCCAACTCAAGGAAATCCCAACAAAATAACATACACCAACAAAGTCACGAACACCAACAAGGGTACAATCCATGAAATTAAGACAAAAAGCACAATGTATAACTCAACTGCTATACACCACCAAGTCATGGTCCAACAATAAGGTCAACCAAGCGAGGATAAAATAGGCAACACAACCATATAACACTCCCAAGACAATAAATCAATGTAATGATCGATTAAAAACCTGAAACCCATCCAACAACCTAAAACAATCAACACAGGCAGTAGTGTTCCAACAAGTACACAACCAATAACTCGATTTTAAGTAATAATCGATAAAAGGAATTCAAGGGATCATCATGAGGTCTCATGACCTCATATGATCCATGAAAAATTTAAAATTGGGACACAATGAAATAAAATGGTCATTAAATTATTTAAACTATTTTAAAACAAAAGAAACTCATGATACAAGGAGGTGATTCTAGTAGGGTTGTATCCTATTTCAAGGTTCATCGATACACGAGTATACATAACTCATATTAAAACCATAACAAAGAAGAACCATTCGAAAGATACATGGTAGGTTCTAAACAAAGCCACACCCCTGTAAATTCCACCAAATCGACTTATATAGTGGACCACCATAATCAAAGCTAAGAGGAATAAGTCAATTTAAATTGTCTATGTCACCATAATTTAACTTAAATCAAAGGTATAGGGGTTTCTCATCATTCGATGCACATTCATATGGTCGCAAATCATGCCATTTAAATTAAAGCATGGCCAAGCCAAGTAAAACTTGACATATATATATATATATATATATATATATATATATATATATATTACTTGGGTTGAAAATCCCAAATCAAACTATTCAAGAACGAATGAATGTGTGTAACTAACTAACATTAATCAAAATTTGTTTTGAGAATAACTATTCCTCTATGTCAATTTTAAATCGAACAATAGTAGTCCCAAATTTTAAATATATATTCATTCAAAAATGTTATAATCTCATCATCATCATCATCACATCATCAAAGCAATATCTTAGTTTATCATACTCTGAAAATACATAACATAGCAATTCATAATCGGTTATTTTGTAATGTAACCTTATCCCTTTTATTTAGAGATTTGTTACATGTTATATTTTATTAAAAAATATAATTATAATCATCTTTTCTTTTATTTAGATCTTTTGAGTTTATTTTTATATAGGTCTTTTGAGTTAGATAGATATTGACATTTTTGTAATTAATTGATTGATTATAACAATCTAAATAAATATATATAATTTAGAATCCTCTTTAATTAAATTGTTATCAAATAAATAATCAATCAATATCAATGTTTTATTTATAAATTAATTTTTAATATCATATTTATATATTAAATTTATTTCAAAATTTTATTAAAAATAAAAACAATATTCATAATATATATGGTAAATTCTCTCAATGATTGAAAGGTTTTTAAAATTATTGAAATTTAAGGATTATTTTTTTTGTCTATAGAATTCTAAACAAATAAACAAATAAAATAGATAATAACAATTTTATCATTAAGTACCAATCTCCCTTATTATTGATAATTGATTTTTCAAATAATATTACTCTTCAAAAATTTAAAAAGTTCTGCAAAATAAAAAAAACCAATTAACAATATAAAATATACATATATAATATTATTTTTAACTTTATAGATATTTTAAAATGTTGTAATATATATATATAACATTTATAATATCCAAAGTTAAAAAATATATTATATATGTCTGCAACAGAGAACAATCAATCCCTAAAACAAGGCCATTCCCTGGAAGGGTCTCCTCTACCGGAGTTCACAGACAGTAAAATGCCTGTCAAAATCAACAAATTAGAAAACAGGCCACGGACAGAAAAATTGCAGGCCTGAAATAAAAATTAAACACATTAAACGCAGGGTCAATAAACGATGGTCTCTGGTATTGTGGTAAGCCTTCTTTTCCATTCTTTGCGCGAATAAGCCGTTGTCCGTTTCAATTTCTGCACATATCTTGGCACACCTGTAGATTTTGACGTTTCTGTTTCCTTTACTTCAGAAGGCAATCTATGGATTCTGCTAATTTCTTCTTGTTCTTCGACTCTACTGCTGTAGCGACTTTTAGCAAACGGTTTTGAAAAAAGATCGCGGGGAGGTGAACAGAGAGGCGATACAAGAGCAGTTGTGAAGAAACCTTTCCCTTTTCCTTTCTGTGGCCTGATTTCTCTCCAAATTCCGGCTACCGAAAAGTCCTGATCAGCCTTAAATGGTTGAGAAGATTGACAGCTTCCCATGAATAAAACCTTTTATGGGAGGAATTTTAGAGATTTTTTAAGGTATAAAGTTAGCTACTGTTATAAATGGTATTTATGTATTTGAGAGGATGAAGTTGGTGTGGTGAGAAGGTAGTGTGACCCCACCATTGATTTCGATCACAAATGATTTCATTGAACTTTGGAATTATCATGTTGATGGCGAAAATTTGCCACTTCTTTTGTTTTGTTTCGAAAATGTGTTTTAATTGTTTTAGGACTTTTATTTTGTGAGAGTGATTTTTAATTATTATTTATTTTCAAGCTCCCCAGTAAGGATGTTATCATAGAAATTAATGAAAAATATTTTTTAAGAAATCATTAGTGTAAAAAGATGGCGTGTAATATTGTGATTACTCATCGATGACATATTAGATATTATGTCAATCATTTTTAATCATTTATTCATTATTTATTTCTAAAATGTGTTTTAATTATTTTAGGACTTTTATTTTGTGATATTGATTTTTAATTATTATTTATTTTGAAGCTCACGAATAAAGATGTTATCATAGAAATTAATGAAAAATATTTTTTTAACAAATCACTAGAATAAAAAGGTGGCGTGTAATATTGTGATTCCTTTTCGATAACACATTAGATATTATATCAATCATTTTTAATTATCTATTAAATGTGTTTTAATTATTTTAGGACTTTTATTTTGTGACAATGATTTTTAATTATTATTTATTTTAAAGCTCATAAGTAAGTATGTTATCATAGAAATTAATGAAAAATATTTTTTTAAAGAAATCAGTAGGGTAAAAAGGTGGCGTGTAATATTGTGATTACTCTTCCATGACACCTTAGATATTATGTCAATCATATTTAATCATTTATTCATTAATTATTTCAAAAATGTGTTTGAATTATTGTAGGACTTTTATTTTGTGACAGTGATTTTTAATTATTATTTATTTTGAAGCTCATGAGTAAGGATGTTATCATAGAAATTAATGAAAAATATTTTTTAAAGAAATCGCTAGGGTAAAAAGGTGGCATGTAATATTGTGATTACATTATGTCAATCATTTTAAATCATTTATTCATTAATTATTTCGAACATGTGTTTTAATTATTTTAGGACTTTTATTTTGTGACTGATTTTTAATTATTATTTATTTTGAAGCTCACGAGTAAGGATGTTATCATAGAAATTAATGACAAATGTTTTTTTAAGAAATCATTAGGGTAAAAAGGTGGTATGTAATATTGTGATTACTCTTCGATGACACATTAGATATTATGTCAATCATTTTTAATCATTTATTCATTAATTATTTCGAACATGTGTTTTAATTATTTTAGGGCTTTTATTTTGTGACAGTGATTTTTTATTATTATTTATTTTGAAGCTCACCACGAGTAAGAATGTTATCATAGAAATTAATGAAAAATATTTTTTTCAAGATTCCACTAGGGTTAAAAGATGGCATGTAATATTGTGATTACTCTTCCATGACACATTAGATATTATGTCAATCATTTTTAATCATTTATTCATTAATTATTTAGAACATGTGTTTTAATTATTTTAGGACTTTTATTTTGTGATAATTATTTTTAATTATTATTTATTTTGAAGTTCACGAGTAAGGATGTTATCATAGAAATTAATGAAAAATATTTTTTTAAGAAATCATTAATATTGTGATTACTCTTCGATGACACATTAGATATTATGTCAATCATTTTTAATCATTTATTCATTAATTATTTCGAACATGTGTTTTAATTATTTTAGGACTTTTATTTTGTGACAATGATTTTTAATTATTATTTATTTTGAAGCTCCCAGTAAAGATGTTATCATAGAAATTAATGATTTTTTTTTTTTTTAAGAAATCACTAGCATAAAAAGGTGGTGTGTAATATTGTGATTACTCTTCGATGACATATTAGATATTATGTCAATCATTTTTAATCATTTATTCATTAATTATTTCGAAAATGTGTTTTAATTATTTTAGGACTTTTATTTTGTGATAGTGATTTTTAATTATTATTTATTTTGAAGCTCACGAGTAAGGATGTTATCATAGAAATTAATGAAAAATATTTTTTTAAGAAATCACTAGGGTAAAAAGTTGGCGTGTAATATTGTGATTCCTTTTCGATGACACATTAGATATTATGTCAATCATTTTTAATCATTTATTAAATGTGTTTTAATTATTTTAGGACTTTTATTTTGTGACAATGATTTTTAATTATTATTTATTTTAAAGCTCACGAGTAAGGATGTTATCATAGAAATTAATGATTTTTTTTAATAAAGAAATCAGTAGGGTAAAAAGGTGGCGTGTAATATTGTGATTACTCTTGGATGACACATTAGATATTATGTCAATCATTTTTAATCATTTATTCATTAATAATTTAGAAAATGTTTTTAAATTATTTTAGGTCTTTTATTTTGTGACAGTGATTTTTAATTATTATTTATTTTGAAGCTCATGAGTAAGGATGTTATCATAGAAATTAATGAAAAATATTTTTTTAAGAAATCTCTAAGGTAAAAAGGTGGCATGTAATATTGTGATTACATTATGTCAATCATTTTTAATTATTTATTCATTAATTATTTTGAACATGTGTTTTAATTATTTTAGGACTTTTATTTTGTGACTGATTTTTAATTATTATTTATTTTGAAGCTCACGAGTAAGATGTTATTATAGAAATTAATGAAAAATATTTTTAAAGAAATTATTAGGGTAAAAAGGTGGCGTGTAATATTGTGATTACTCTTCGATGACACATTAGATATTATGTCAATCATTTTTAATCATTTATTCATTAATTATTTTGAACACGTGTTTTAATTATTTTAGGACTTTTATTTTGTGACAGTGATTTTTAATTATTATTTATTTTGAAGCTCACCAATAAGGATGTTATCATAGAAATTAATGAATTTTTTTTTTAAAGAAATCACTAGGGTAAAAAGGTGGCCTGTAATATTGTGATTACTCTTTCATGACACATTAGATATTATGTCAATCATTTATTCATTAATCATTTTGAACATGTGTTTTAATTATTTTAGGACTTTTATTTTGTGACAGTTATTTATTTTGAAGCTCACGAGTAAGGATGTTATCATAGAAATTAATGAAAAATATTTTTTAAAGAAATCATTAGGGTAAAAACGTGGCGTGTAATATTGTGATTACTCTTGAATGACACATTAGATATTATGTCAATCATTTTTAATTATTTATTCATTAATTATTTAGAACATGTGTTTTAATTATTTTAGGACTTTTATTTTGTAACAGTGATTGTTAATTATTATTTATTTTGAAGCTCACGAGTAAAGATGTTATCATAGAAATTAATGAAAAATATTTTTTTAAGAAATCATTAGGGTAAAAAGGTGGCGTGTAATATTGTGATTACTCTTCGATGACACATTAGATATTATGTCAATTATTTTTAATTATTTATTCATTAATTATTTTCAACGTGTGTTTTAATTATTTTAGGACTTTTATTTTGTGACAGTGATTTTTAATTATTATTTATTTTGAAGCTCATGAGTAAGGATGTTATCATAGAAATTAATGAAAAATATTTTTTTAAGAAATCACTAGGGTAAAAAGGTGGCGTGTAATATTGTGATTACTCTTCGATGACACATTAGATATTATGTCAATCATTTTTAATTATTTATTCATTAATTACTTTGAACATGTGTTTTAATTATTTTAGGTCTTTTATTTTGTGACTGTGATTTTTAATTATTATTTATTTTGAAGCTCACGAGTAAGGATGTTATCATAGAAATTAATGAAAAATATTTTTTTAAGAAATCACTAGGGTAAAAAGGTGGCATGTAATATTGTGATTACTCTTCGATGACACATTAGATATTATGTCAATCATTTTTAATCATTTATTCATTAATTATTTTAGGAATTTTTTAATTATTTTAGACATTTTGTGATTTTTTTTAATTATTATCTATTTTGAAGCTCACGAGTAAGGATGTTATCATAGAAATTAATGAAAAATATTTTTTTAAAGAAATCACTAGGGTAAAAAGGTGGCCTGTAATATTGTGATTACTCTTCAATGACACATTAGCTATTATGTCAATCATTTTTAATCATTTATTCATTAATTATTTCCAACATGTGTTTTAATTATTTTAAGACTTTTATTTTGTGACAATGATTTTTAATTATTATTTATTTTGAAGCTCACTAATAAAAATGTTATCATAGAAATTAATGAAAAATATATTTTAAAGAAATTATTAGGGTAAAAAGGTGGCGTATAATATTGTGATTACTCTTCTTCGATAACACATTAGATATTATGCCAATCATTTTTAATCATTTATTCATTAATTATTTCGAACCATTTTATTCAGTAATTGTTACGAAATATTATTGAAGTTCAAAAAAATCATGTGTATATATTATATTGAAATGATAAAATATGTTCTTTCCTCTCCATTCATTTGATTTAATGATTTATCACTCTTACGAGTGACATTTACTAGACATTCGGAAATCTTGAGGATATTTTAGCAAGTTTACAATTTAAGTTGAAATCTAAGAAAATTATAAGTTTAAGTTATTTTTTAGTTTATATTATTTTGAGGTAATCTTTTCATTTTTTAAAGAAATAATTTTATATTCATTTTATGTATGTTCATATTCAATAAATATTTTTTTTTAATTTTTAATTATTATAAATTTCATTTTTAAAATTTTTTATGACTTCTTTATTTTATAGTGAAAGGTTTTTTAATTAAGAATTTTGTAAGGTCTCTTATTTATTTATAATGTAGTATTACAGATAGAATGTGAGAAGTAAGTTAGATTTCACAATTACATTTTATTAATAGTTTAATTCAATTTAATTATAATTTATTTATATTTTGAGTGGAATATAAAAACTTAATTATAGTTTCTTTATATTTCTATTGGAATGTAAGAACTTAGTTATATTTTATTTATAATTTAATTTTATTAAGGCTTTTAATTTTTTTACAACTTAATTATTTTATAGATACAAAATTCAAATTTATTATAGTAGAATGTAAGAACCAATTTAAGAATTTCAATTATATTTTTTCAATACTTTAATTTAATTAAAGATTTTTGTGTAAATAAAAAATTTAATTTTATTATAATAAAATGGGGTAGCCAAATTAAGGTTTTCAACTCTATTTTATTAATATTTTAATTTAATTAGGGTTCTTTACATTTTTATTATTTTTTAAACAAAAAATTATAGTCTTTTATTTAACAAAACATGTATGAGGGACATTACTTTCATTATATTGGAATGTAGGTAAGTTAAGATTTTAAATTATATTTTATTTATAGTGGGTTTTAAATTACATTTTATTTATAATTTAACTAGATTAAGATTTCTTGATAATTTAATTATTGTGTAAATACAAATAATTTTATTAGGTTTTATTATATAAATACTTATATAACTATAATTAATAAGTGGTTGTTTCTTAAGTAAGATGGATTTTTTTTTAGCTTTATAATTATTTTTTAATTTTATACTAAATAATTATAGTGTTTGCAATTCCCTTCAAGATATATAGATAATCAAAGAACATAAAACACTTGACTATGCATAGAATGTACTAAAATCTTCATTTGCATCTCTTCAAAATATATATACTATAATACTTGGGATTTTCCTCCTAATAGAGAAATTAAATAAGCCCACCAATAAACAAGGTTGACTATGGGGAGTTACTCCATTATAGTTACAAATAAACAAACCCATTATGTGATGGAATAGTGGTTAGAATGTCCAATGAAATAAGGTTTTACACAACACAACTTTTGCACTCCAATACCTACAATGAGTATGAACAACAACAACATAACTTGTACATAGCCAAAAATAAGGAGTTGCAAAATTGAACATCAATGGAGGAAATATGGTTATAGGCACACAATAATATCTTCTTATTACAATATCAAAATTTAGATATTACAATAATTTCTAAATGTGATATCAAGCACAATGCTTAAGCATAATAATATAGAGATCTCGTAAGGGTTTATCTGAACAAATCAAGTTCCTTCTATTCGTATAGGTTTCAACAACTTGTAGTGTTCTTCTCAGACTTGGATGTGTATTCTTCCTCTAACTTTCAAATCCTTAATGAATTTAAACATTAAAATTATAAGCGTAAGAAGTAGTTATAGTAAATTGAAATAGGTGTCATTAGATAAGTTGAAAGGATTCACCTTCCTTGTCATACAACCATCTGATTGTGACTCATTGCATTCTAACCATTATGGTCTTGTGAATACAAAACATGTTCATGATGCTTCATACTCCATATTCATAGGTATGCACAAGTGACAATGGTTGTGTGCAATCTCATTTGACCATGGTGAGTGTGTTGTCTCACAAGGTACCAACCATTACATAGATTTGTGCAATATTCTCTCATTTGCATATTCATACTCTTCTACACTTAGTGTGAAGGCTACCAGGTAACTTCGTATAAGACTCCAATATTGTGTAAAAACCTACAAGTTTTTTATTCAACTATTATCCCATCATGCATTCATAAGAATTGAGGTTTTGGACAATTCAACATCTTCCATGTAGGGTACATAAAACTTCAATAATTGCACAAGATTGCACCAAAGCCAACACTTTTATTATTCTACCAAATATTGTGTGCACACCAAAGGTTACAAAAAAATACTTATCTTACTATAATTATTTTTAGGTGATGCAGATTACTTATGCAGCCACATACTCCTACATCATACAACCCTAGCTCATGTGCATTTTACAAGGTCTTTAGTAGATATTCCATACTTATCAATTTACAATCTATTCAACCACATCATAACTTCCAATTCTTAGAATTTCCATTTGACTAGATTTTCCTTGTACTCATTTTGACATGTCCTCTTTATTTCGGTATCCATCACCTGCTCAACCTCCTATCACACTTTATCAATAAATTTATATCTCTAATCCACCTCTTCAAAATTTGTGTTGTCACTCTTCTCACAAGGGTTTCTCTCAATGTAAGGGTATAAGTCTTACACATTGAAGATAGGTGATATATCTATCTCAGGTAACTTTATCTCATATGCTTGTGGTGGTCATAAAAATTTTCAACACTTTACATGTTTTGATTTTCTTCCATTTCAACTTGGTATATGTTCCTTTTAGAAACCTCTCCTTGTGTAGGTGTGCCAAGACCATGTCACCAATCTAAAATTTCAATTCTCTTCTTTATATCTACATAATTTTTTAATGCACATTACTCTTCTCCAACTACATGTGCACTTGTCTATGCACATTGTGCATGTATTCTACAAAATATTCTAATTATAAACTCCTCCCTTTCTCTTCTGGGATGCCATACAATTATGTGACACCTCTTAGGCTCTACCCATAAACAATTTGGAATGAGGTCAAGTTATATTACTTTTGTTGTTAGGAACCTGCTTACACACAAATTAATCTAGGAACATAAATGCAATAAATATTAACTAAAATTAAAGAAGAAAATAATATTGTATTTAAATAATAGAAGCATGCTAAAAATTATCACAAGCCTCTTTAATGGGTGTTGGCTCAAAAAAATTTCAAGGGGACAAATTGGTGACTTTGAGTCAACAATGTGGGAACTGAGTCCTCACATTAATCTGAAATGCAAGGACAAAGTCCCTCTCCTATTAGCAAGTGGAGATACCTTTATTGAAACCTTAAACGGGAAAAATAGATGGAGATATATATACATTTTTTTTGGGATTTTTGAAGATAGATATTTCAATCTTTATTTTCAATTATTGATTACAATAATTTAAGTAAGTATATATAAAATTACCAATGAGATGTGGGTGAGTTGGTAAAGTGAATTGATTATTTCAAGCACTACCCAAGTTCAAATCTTAGTATGGTACCAAAAACTAGATGTGGTTGTTTGTTGGTATTCTTGGACTGACTGTGGCCAATCATTAGTATTCTTAGGTTGGTTGTGGTCGATCGTTTGTATTCTCAAACTAGTTATGGCTAATTTTTGGTATTCTCAAGCTAGTTGTGACCATTGTTGGAGAATTTAGTACATGTGATAGATGATCTCTTGGGGATATGGGCCCCCAATTGTGTCTTACACTAGTTGGAGCTCAAGTCAAAAGCGAATATCTATCTAAAAAAAAGTATATATAAAAATTAGAACCCTTTTTAATTAAATTATTATTAGGTAAATAAATTAGGCCTTCTCTTTGTAGATATTTGCAGGGTTGTATCTATATTTCAAGGAATTTATATCTATTTAAATAGATGACATTATAAATTATTATCCTTACCAATCAAACTACAACTTTTCTATATAATTATTACTTAAATTACATTTGTTTAAATTTTAATTAAAAAAAAATTAAAATTAAATAAAATAAAATTTATTCAAATATATTAAAAATTTATTATTTATATATAATTACTGCTATCATGATCATTTTTTAATAGGTAATTTGAGGGTTGGAGGGTACCTCCACCATTTTATTAAACAAAAAAATGAGGTTACACAATCCATAACAAGACGGAACCAAAAGACCAAAGGAAATGAGAATATAAAATACATTGATCATATCGAACTAAACATAATATGTCAAGAATTGGAGCATGAACATGAAGCCCCAAAAAACTAAAAACAAACCAAAAAGGCCCACACTTCTTAAGGTAACAAAATAAAAAACCACCCTTGGGGAGGCTGACAACCAAATAAAACATGAGCACCCAACTATCTACCCCTGGGGAGTTAGAACCTAAGCACCAAACTAACTAAAAAACCCAACCCATTTAATTTAAATGGGTTGCTTGCTAGTACAAAGGCACTCTCCTCCTTTACACCCTTCCCTCACCATCTCCACGAGGTGTCATGGAGGATGGTTCAGTAAAAGGTTGACTTTTCTTCTTCTTCTTTCACACCACCATCTAATCCTCTTGATCAAATGAGTTTCTTGAAATTTCAATAGAAGGAGTGAGAACTATGATTAAGGGGTGGCCAACATCAAATCTACCTTTCGACTTAGTCACACTAGCCCTAATGGCCTCCAAATTTGACACCACAGTAGGGATTAGTGAAGGTGTGGAAATCACCTCTTGAGACCCAGGACCTTGCAATTAGTTATCAGAATAGAAACCACCTCGTCTCTAACCTATGCCTCCAAAATACAAACCCCATCAACTAAGAGATGTTTGGGGAGGGCATCCTTACACCATGACGAATCCACCTTTCACTTGATAGTTTGGGAATTCTCAACCAAATGCCCTGTCATAAAGCACTTTCAATAGTGGAAAGGAACCCCCTCATAGTCTAGGGTCTGAGACTAGCAACGCTCTTTGAGATTTAATTCAATAGCAGCTGGGAGATCATGATAAATGTCCAAGCAGACTAGAATACATGCGAAGGTGATTTGATCATAATTCATAGTAGTTATGTCTATAAACAACATATCACCTAATACATTACCAATCAATGAGAAGCAGGTTTTAGATTAGAACCGAAGGGGAAGGTGTGGCATTTACACCCAAATGGTCTGTGAGATAAGTGAATATGTAAGAGGGTTAAATGATGAAAACCAGGGATTCATAAGGTCCAAAATCCATCTCAATAAATCTTATTTCTGTCATCAAGAAGATTGAAAACCACAATGAAAAAACCTCTTGCACAGGGATAAATTTCCAAATTGCCCTCCATTAATGGCTGCTAGGTATCAGAAATCCACTTGTGTAGAGTGGCCAAGGTTGTCCATAAATGGTCAAATCTACATCATGCCCCTATCTGTAAACCATTTCTCATTAACGAGCACTTCTTGAAGCACCTCTTCCCCAAAATAAATTAAAGGAATAGTCTTCGCTTTTGCCAAAGGCTTCACACTAGGTTTCTATACCTCCTCCAAATATGTTATTGTTGTAGTGAAATAACCCACTCCCATCGTCTTTCCCACACCTACCCATCTTGACCGCTCACTGGGAGATGTTATCGTAATCGTAGGGCTTGGATTTGGCTTGCGTATCAACAACAACCATTATCATCGCCAAGGGACTTCCCGTTAACCTTATTGACCCCTCCACTAATCTTACTAGTGCAAACATCAAGCCTTGTTAATGCTTCAATATTTTTTCCATAGCCTTTCCAACTCTCCCCAAGCTCACAATCTATTGGCCACTAGACTCAAAAACCCTAAAAATCGAAGCTTCACTCAACATCGCCATTTCAATTCAACCTAATACAATAATTTACTATTATTCATATCACCGCTACCATAATCATGACAAAATATGTATTAATAATTTATTTATAAATTCAATTTTAAAATATCATATTTGTATGATAAATTTATTTCAAAATTTTATTGAAAATGGAGACAAAGCTCATAATACATGATGAGCTCCCCCAATGATGGAAGGGTTTCTAAAACTCCACCATCTGAATTTGATCACAAGATGATTCAATTGAAGAGTTTATTCCATATAAAGACAACAATGCGTACCTGATCTAGCATCTCCAAAAATTTAGGGAACTCTGCAAGTATTATGGCCGTCATCAATTTTTTTGAATGATGATCTGCCACCTCTTTCGTCTTATTTCGAGCATATATCTTATGATTTTGGTTTTGTGGTTGTGATTCGATCTTTGAAAATTATTGATTTGGGCATAACAAATGAATAATATTTTGTTTGGTTTCAATTTTTTAATTCTCATTTATTTTGAACTGGAGCAATAAAAAAGAAAAATATTGTATATGCCCCTTACTTTATTATGTTCACATATATGGATGTCATTATAGAAATTAATGTTTAAAAAAAAAAAAAAGATGATAAAGTGAAAAGAAACACTTAATCAAGTGGGTTGTGTCTAATGGTGAGAATGATGGTATAAAAAATTATACCTCACCATCCATCAAGGTATAAATTTCAAGAGATACTAAAAAAAGGATGAGACTGGAATTGTACCTCAAGTGGATTTGATGAAATGGATACCCCTCAAAATTTAATACTAAACTCAAAAAACATTATGTACACCTAATCTCTATAAAAACAAATTTTCAATTTAAAAAAATATGAACTTAAATATTATAACTAAATTGCTCTTACATATTAAATATCAAGTCAATCATTTTCAACTATTTTAACTTGATCTACATGTATTCATTAATTATTTTAAGCTATTCCAATTGGAAATTGTGTTCATTCATTGGATTTAATTATTTTTCACTCTTAAAAGTAATATATATTGGAGATTCTGGGATCTTCACATTATTTGAGCAAGCCCACAATGTAAGTTGTAATATTCTCTTATTTTTAAGTAAATAGCTCCATTATCATTTGAACTTCATTTAAAATATTTTTTAAGTTTTTGTTATTTTAAAGTAATTTTTTCTTTATTATAAGTTAATTTATATTTATTCTTTTATTTAGGATTTCTTATTTTAGAGATGAATTTGAAAGCTCTAGAAATATTAGATACATAATAAAATTGATGTCAAGAAAAATAATTAATCCAATAAAAGGCTACCATTTCACATATTTTTATATCTTTTTAGATATTAGAAATTTTCAACTATGCTTTTGCTATACTTGCTGATTAATGAAAATTGTAATTTTTCCTAATTACATAATATTAATTTTCATAAAATTTTGTATATAAAATTAAAAACTTAACTTTTTTTCATAAAATTTCACCTTAAATTGAAATATTAAATTTAAATTTAATTTTTTATTTTTTAAATAGTTTAAAAATTTATTATATTTGCCTCTGCCTTGTAATCCAAATTTAATAGTATTGAACACCTTGCTTGAATGAAGAGTCATATTTTCATTTTTAAAGGGTTTATTTTAATTTTAGAAAGCATGTTATATATTATTCTTTGTTTGGAAAAAAATAATAGTAAGTACTTATAAAAAATGTTGATGAAATTATACTTTAAGCAAAAAGTACAAAAAGATTTGGTATTTAAGATCCTTCATTTTTAAAGTTATTATTTTATATATATATATATATCATAAAATAATTATTAATTAAAAATAATTTAATAAATAATATATAAAATGTTGGAAGAGTTGTTTTCATTATATTTCAATGGTACGTTGTTGTAATGGTGACCAACCGCGAACATCATGATGATAATACGGCTGTACCCTTATCATCATCATCATCATCATCTAAACAGCAGTTTTAATCCTTGACATTGAAATAAAAGTTGAACCAGAATCTTCTACAAACATGAATATTTATTATTATGTATAATTTTTTTAATTAAAAAGTAAACTAGCTCATAATTTTGGGGACAAAAATAACCTGGTTTTTAGAATGCAATCTTATCCGTCTTATTTATTTCTAAATATATTAAAAAGGAAAACACATGAATTCATGGTACACGATAATTCAAGGGTTTCCAGAATTGCTGCAATTTAGGCTTAACTTTTTCCACCAATGCATGGAACTCCAAACAATAAAAAAAGATAATAACAGCTTCATTATTGATGATATACATCTGCGACTGAGAACAATCAATCCCTAAACAAGGCCATTCCCGGGAAGGATCTCCTCAACCGGAGTTCAGAGACAGTAAAATAGCGTGTCAAAATAAAAAATGAGAAAAACAGGCCACGGACGGTAAAATTGCAGGCCTGAAATAAAAATGAAATACATTAAACGGTACAGGGTCAATAAGCGGTGGTCTCTGGTATTGTGGTAAGCCTTCTTTCCCAATCTTTGTGCGAATGAGCCGTTGTCCGTTTCAATTTCTGCACAGATCTTGACACACCTGTATATTTTGACGTTTCTGTTGCCTTGACTACAGAAGGCAATCTATGGATTCTTCTGCTTTCTTCTTTTTCAACTCTAATGCTGCAGCGACTTTTAGCAGACGGTTTTGAAAAAAGATCGCGGGGAGGCGAACAGAGAGGCGATGCAAGGGCACTTGCGAAGAGGCCTTTCCCTTTTCCTTTCTGTGGCCTCACTTCTCTGCAAATTTCCGCTACCGAAAAGTCCTGATCAGCCTTGAATGCTTGACAAGATTGACAGCTTCCCATGACTAAACCTTTTCATGGGAGGAATTTTAGAGATTTTTTAAGGGAAATAATGATTTATAAATGGTATTTATGTATTTGAAAGGATGAAGTTGGTGTGGTGAGAAGGTAGTGTATGGACGCGAGGGAAATGGTGATTTAGTACGACCCCACCATTGAATTCGATCACAAATGATTCCATTGAAGAGTCTATTTTATTTCAGACACAGACAACAATGGGCCGCGGATCTCGCACCGCCCAAAATTCGGAGCACTTTGGAATTATCTATGTGAACCGAAGAAGAAATTCAAAAGGATGATCCGCCATCTCTTTCGTTTTATTTCCACCATGTGTTTTAATTATTTTAGGACATTTATTTTGTGACGATGAGTTTTAATTATTATTTATTTTGTTATTAATGAGTATGGATGCCATCATAAAAATTAATTTCTTAAGAAGTCGTTAGTTAAGGAAGAAAAGTGGCCTGTGATATTGTGACTACCCTTCGCTTACACATTAGATATCATGTCAATTATTTAAAATTATTTGTTCTACATTTATTTATTAATTATTTGGATTCATTTTATTTCATTATTGTTATGAAGCATACATTGTGGTTTTAAGGATTATTTGTGTACATTTTGTATTGAAATGATAAACTCTTTCATTTATTTGCATTCATTTGATTTGATGATTTTTTAACTTTTAAGAGAGATATATGCTAGACATTTGGGAATCTTGAGGATCTTTAGGTAAACTTATAATATAAGTTGAGATACTCTGCGATTTATAAATAAATATTTTCTCTATTATTTGAACTTCAAGAAAATTATAGGTTTTAGCTTTTTTTAAAAAAATTGAAGAGCGTATTTATATATTAATCAAAGAAGATATGGTATAACGTTTATCATACAAAAATAGTGGGTGTAAAAGTCACACCCCACAAGCATATTTACACCAAGAACAAAGACACTTCGGAAAAAGTTTAAAAAGTGGTAAAAAAATGAACACACCCACAAAAAGAAACATTGCATCAACAATTTGACAGCTAATCAAAGAAAGCAAGGAATAGATATAAAAAAATAAAACAATTAAGAAGTGGCAGCAAACATGGACGTCAGGGGAGGCGGTGGAGATGGTGGGTCCTGAGGCTTACTACCCCATCCTCCTAGGTCAAGAAGATCCTCGTCCACAAGTAAGGGCTCCCAACTAGTGTTTCGCTGAGCCTCTAAAGCCTCATCTTGATTTCTTTCAGGAGAGATTGCCAAAACCAGTCGCAGAAATTTTCCTTGGGGGAGAGAACCCCAGCCCTTATTGTCACTATCATGAGACGAGGGAGGAGATCCCCAGCCCCTGCCTTCACCTCTAGATCTGGAAGATCCATTCAGTCCACCACAATAGGGAGAAGATCAATAAGGTGGTGATCAATGAGGAAAATGACTCTTGTGTTTGGTTATGAAATGTTGTTGGCGTGGCCCACACCCTCATCCTCAGGGAGGCATAGGATGGTGTGGGGGTTCAAGAGGTTCACAGCTAACCGTACACGAGGCATTCCTCTAGTGGTCGAGAAAACGCTAGAGGTGCTTGGGCAAACTTTGTCTGTTTGATTTTGAATCTGAAGAGTAACATTATATAGAACAATAATTTTGTTAGTAATAAAAAAATACGTTCCATCTCTTCATGATTAAAGCAAGCATAATTTCAAGCTTTCCAAATTTGAAATAAATTATCAACTTGAAAGAGCTGCCAAAATTTGTTCTATTTTGCATGCAACAGAGTCGAGTCCCCCAAGAGAGCCATCTTCCACGTGAAGAATTTAGGTCAAAAGCGCTGAAAAAGGGAAAGAATCTAGCACCATGCTAATTATACGAGAGAAAAAAACCAAAAAAGTTGCTTAATAGTCTCTAGTTGATGACAAGTCAAGGAAATGGGGTTGGACACTCCCAAATACTTGAGGCAGTCACCCACAGACAAGCCCTGATAAAGGAGACACCATAAGAAATGAGTTTTTTGGGCTCATTAATAGTAGACCCCACAATGTTAAAGTGTTTGGCCCAAACCCCATGTTTAGAGTGGAGATTCCATCTGAGGTTGAGCATTTTATTTGGAATATGTTGAGGGGCTAGTAAATTATAACCCAGTCGAGGATAATACCAGGTGAAGGGGTTGGTTGTAAGCTAGTGCCAATCCTTCCACCAAGGAACAAGGGAGTTGACCTTAATTTTGTGCAAATACTCATCAGATATGGAACCTTGAATTTTTGCTATAGCCTCTGCATCTGAGTTATTTAAATGAAACTTATTCTGAAGTTACTGCCAAGTGAGCCAAGCTCGATTCTCCTTGAAAAAGAGATCACTAATAACTTTCACACCTTTCTTGAAAAGCCTTAACCCTTTAACCCAAAGGACAAAGGCAAAGAGAACATTGTAAAAATTTAAGCAAGGCGACCACCATAGACACTGTTAGAAATAAATTTATATTCATTTATTAACATGTTTTTATTCAATAAATGCAAATTTCATTTTTTAAAATTTCAAGTTGTTGTAAATTTAATTTTTTTTTAAATTAAAGTTATTTTTTAAAAAAATTCGTGACTTCTTTATTTTATAGAGAAGTGTTTTCTAGTTAAAGTTTTTGTAGGGTTTCTTATCCATTTGTTATGTATTATTATAGAAGAATGTGGGAGACAAGTTAGAGTTCAAAATTATATATTGTTAATCGTTTAATTCAATTTAATTTTGGTTATTTATTAGGGTTTCTTGGTTTTTTTACAATTTAATTATTTTGTAAATATAAATTTCAAATTTATTATAGTGGAATGTAGAGCCAACTTAGGGTTTTCAATTTAATTAAGGTTTTTACAAATTTTCATTGTTGTGTAAATACAAGCATAAGTTTTATTGCAATGGATTGTGGGAGCCAAGTTAAGGTTTTCAATTATATTTTATTAATATTTTAATTTGATTAGGAATTATTTATGTTTTTATTATTTTATAAATATAATAAATAAAATTATTATGTTTTATCTAGTCTTTTATTTAACAAAAGGAGAATGATCAACATTACTTTTATTATACTAGAATGTCGAAGGCAAGCTAGGCATTAAATTATATTTTATTTATAGTTTAATTAAATTAGGGTTTCTTGACAATCTAATTATTATGTAAATAGAAACAATTCTATTAGGTTTTATTGTGTAAATACCTTTAGAATTATTATTAATATGTTTTGGTTTCTTACATAATATGGATTTTTTTAGCTTTATATTATTTTTTAATTTTGTACTAAATAACTATAGTGTTTGCAATTCCATTCAAGTTATAGATAATTAAAGAACATAAAACCCTTGACTATACAGTTATGCACTTTACCAAAAAGGTTCATTTGCATCTCTTCAAAGTATCTATACTAGAATACTTGGGGTTTTCCTCTTAATAGAGTAATCAAATAGGCCCACTAGCAAATGAGGTTGACTATGGGGAGTTACTCCATTGTAGTTACAAATAAACAAACAGAACATGTGATGGAATAATGGTTAGAATGTCTAATGAAATAAGGTTTTACACAACATAACTTTTTCACTCCAATACCTAGAATGAGTATGCACAATAATAACATAACTCGCACATAACGCAAAATAAAGAGTTATAGAATTTAGCATCAATGGAGGAAACATGGTTATAGGCACACAAAAATATATTATTATTATTAAAATATTGAAAGTCAAATATTATAATGATTCTTGAATGGGATATCAAACACAATTCTCCTCCAATAATTTGGAGATATTGCAGGGCTTTATTCGAACAAACAATAGTTCCTTCTATTCATATAGGTTACAATAACTGATAATGTTCTTCTCAAACTTAGATGTGTATTCTTCCTCTATATTTTAAATCCTTAATGAATTTGAACATCAAAATTATATGCATAAGAAGTCATTATGGTAAATTAAAATAGGAATTCATTACAAAAGTTGAAACAATTCACCTTCCTTGTCATCCAACCATCTGATTGTGACTTGTTGCCTTTTCATTATTATGGTCTTATGTAGATAAAACACGTGTATGATGCTTCATACTCCATATTCATAGGTATGAAAAAGTGACAATGGTTGTGTGTAAGATCATTCAAGCATGGTGAGTGTGTTATCTCACAAGGTACCAACCATTGCACAGAGGTGTGCAATATCCTCTCATTTGCCTACTTTTATACTCTTCTTCACTCAATGTGCAAGCTATTGCCTTCATGAAAGACTCCAATTCCATGTAAAAACATGTGATTATTTATTCAACTACTATCCCATCGTGCATGCATAAGAATTGAGGTTTTGGATAATTCAACATCTTTCATGCAAGGTGCACATAACTTCAATAGATGCACAAGATTACACCAAGGCCAACACTTTTATTATTTTACCGAATATTGTGTGCACACTAAAGGTTGCACAAAAATACTTATTCCTACTTTATTTTTGGGTGATGTCAATTGCTTATGTATCTAGATGCTCCTACATCATACAACTTGGATAAGATAAATGAATCATGAGCCCCAGCTCATGTGCTTTCTATAAGGTCTTTAGAATATATTGCATACTTAGCAATTTACGATGTGCTTAACCATGTCACAACTTCCAATTGTTAGACATTTCATTTGACCAAATATTCCTTGTACTCATTCCTACATGTCCTCTTGATTTTGGTATCCATTACCTGCTCAACCTCATATCACACTTTCTCAAGCAATTTATATCTCCAATCCACCTCTCCATAGTTTTTTTGGTGACTCTTTGCATGAGGGTTTCTCTTAATGTAAGGGTATAAGTATGAAACATTGAAGATAGGTGACATCTCTATCCCTTTCGGTAATTCTATCTCATATGTGTTGTTCGTAAATGTTTTCAACACTTTACATGTTTTGATTTTCTTCCATTTCAAATTGATATATGTTCTTTGTAGAAACCTCTCCTTGTATAAGTATGCCAACACCATGTCAATAACCTAAAATTTCAATTCTCTTCTTTATATATACATATATTTTTACTACACACATTACTCTTCTCCAACTATATATGCACTTGTCTATACACATTGTGCATGTATTCTACAAAATCTTCTACTTATAAACTCCTCCCTTTCTCTTTGTGGATGTCATTAAATCATGTGACACCTCCTAGTCTCTACCCATAAATAATATGGAATGGGGTCAAGTTATACTACTTTTGTTTTTAGCAACCTACTTCACACAAATTAATCTAGGAACATAAATATAATAAATATGCATTGAACTTAAATAGGTGAAAGACCATGCCACCTACATTGAGATCCCATTTTGAACAGTGTTGATCGACTTATTTATTCATGTAGTTTTATTCTAGATGGAGATCATCCTTGATATTTCATAGGATGTTTTCATGTTTGCTGAGTGTGGCATTGAATACTTGTTTTTGGGAACTTCCTGGAAGCTATGTCTGAAGATAGGGTGGTGGCTAAGCATAGATGTCTTTAAAAAGTTTCATACCATGGGTAATGTGATACGTGGAGATGTACCACCATTAAATAGTGGTAACCATCTAACCTAGGGAATATATTGATTAGAGTCAAATCAACATAGATATGTCTCCAACAATTTTTTGACACTTTTTGATTGACCATCAATATGTAAATGGTAGGTAGAACTCATTTTAAGTTGGGTGCCATAGTAATGGAAAATCTTCTATAAATGACTAGTAAAATTAGAATCATGGTTATAAATTATTGAAGTAAGTATCCCATGGAGATAGAAGACATGATCAAAAAATATTTTGGAAATGGTAGAGGTAGTAAAAGGATGGGCAAGGTTTTAGAAATTGGCATACTTGGAGAGGTGACCCACCACCACAATAATAATTAATTTATCTCTTGAATTTGGTAGTCCTTCAAGAAATTCCATGGAAATATTGGACCATACCCATATAAGAATATGAAAGGGTTGTAGCATGATTTAGGTTGAGATTGTTCTCCTTTTATTGCATTAACAAGTCTCACATTTTGCTACAAATTATTTGATGTCATATTCAATGCCCTCCATAAAAAAATTGGTGGACCCTTTCATATGCCTTTTAAAAAATTGAGTGGTTATATGATAGGGAGGTGTGCAATTCTAATGCAATTTTCTCTTTTAGGGCTGATTTGGAAACTAACACTAGATAGCCTCTATGTTGCACATAGTGACTATCCCAAGAGTAATTTGGACAAGTCAAAGGATTAATGACCAATTGTTGGATGATTTTCTAAATTTGGGCATCCTAGGACCATTATTGTTATACCTTATGAACCCATTCCAAAGTGGGGATGAAAAGCGTGCTAAATTTTTCCTATCCTTCATACTTGTGGGACAATGCATTTGGATAAGCGTGCTAAATTATATACTTAGACAATGTTAAAGCGTGCTAAATTATATACTTAGACAATGTTTTCTATAATTTTGGAGATTGATTAGGATCGAATTATTCAATGAGTTGGATGGTGTAAAACTAGGCAACAATCCCATGAGATCCATTTTGCAATAACTTCTCCATCCAATGAGAGATAATGACACTTATTGAGCCTCAAGTGACTCCTTTTAAGGTCTGTTTCTGACCCTTATCATTGAATTGATGGTATCCAATATTGGAGGAATAATACTGAATTGATTTAATCAAAGCATTATTTTCATTTACACATCACATAAGTTTTTTAAAGCTTACAATATTTGGTTATAAAAGACCAACTAATAGGTTAACCAACCTGAACAAATAAAATGATAACTAAATAAGTAAAAAAATAAATTAAATATAACTTTGGATCATAAATGACCTAAAAAATTCCATTTTGATCTAAAGGGGTATAGAAAATGAAGAAACCAGAGTAATGAATTTGAAGTCATCAAAGAAACTCTAACACAACTTCAATTAGTGCACTGTACCC
Source organism: Torreya grandis (assembly GCA_037957365.1). NCBI lineage: Eukaryota > Viridiplantae > Streptophyta > Pinopsida > Cupressales > Taxaceae > Torreya > Torreya grandis. Next base: position 1,973,019 of record JARHVA010000392.1, on the reverse strand, counting down.
CATGCACTAATAAAAATCGATGTCACTCCATAAAGAAGTTGCCTTTTGAGTGGTGGTATAAAAGGTCAATGAACACAATCAAAACCTAGTCATTTCTTGTGATCATCATATGTACCATATTGTAGTAGAACATGATTAAACCCTTATCCAAATACATCAACCTACATAAGGCTCCACATAGAAGCTTGTTGAAGTGACCAACCTATATTGTATATGGCACATCTCCTTAATGTCCAATAAACATTGACAATCTTTTCTCAACACTATAGGTGATATTAACCCCTATCAACTAGTACTATAATTGATTACTGATCAAAGACCAACTAATGATATATCTTTCCCCTATCAAGCAAGAGGTGAGAATCTATGCATCAAGAGAAACAAATGTCAGGAACCTAGAACAATAAACATGCTTCGATGCCTACTTAGTCAGGATCTTGCTCTACCAATAGAGCACATATGATTACTTCTTGTATTAGCAACTAAACACGGAATTTAACCAGAATCAATAAGTATCTAGAAATATGAAACAACATAGGAATTGAGAGACAATACACAATTGTATTAATAATCACTCAAAAGAATATACAATAAGGAAGATGCCACTTCTTCCTCCACCTCAAAGGTTTGCCACACCTCAAGACCTTCTTCCCTCTCTCTCTCGGTCACAACAATCAACTCCAATACAGAATTGATGTTCACCTCTCCAACCAGTCAGTAACATGCTGCTAGTACACCAAGTACACAACCGTACTCCAAGTAGATTTCCTGCTCTCTGCTGCTACCTGCAAATCACTAGACCTTACTCACCATGTAGATATCTCTACACCCCTGAAGAACCCTTGTCCTTGCCTCACCAAGTCCTTATGATTCTTCAACCAGTACCCCGGTGGATTAGCTCCTAGACCTTGCAGACCCTGTAACTCTCCCTGATCATACACACTCAGCACCCCTTTGGAACTAGGAGGAGCTACACTAGCTCTCTCTAAAAGCTCTATGGCTTTCTAGCACACTTTTACAATACAACCATGATTCTCTTAAATAGATCTCATCCAAACAATAATTAGACATCTAATACAATAATTAGATCCGCAGCTCTCAGTCTAAAATTAGCTCTAAACATGCAAACACTTGGTTCATCAACCAACTGCCCGTAATATACTCGTAGCTTGAACCACAAGTGACCGACGTCGGTCCCTGTCTGCCTGGGGGTGCTGACGCCGGTCGATCTAAGACCGACGTCGGTTGCCTTCTGTATGTACTCTACCGACATCGGTTGTCCTGACCAACGTCGGTGACTGCAACACTCAGCAAACACTCTGCAACCTCCCTAACTTCTCCTGTTCGCATCCTGGTGAAGCTTTTAGCTCCACAACCTAACAATCTCCCACTTGGAGATAAATAGCTGCACCTGTATCTATAGCCCATCTAATCTATTTCCTAGCTTGTATCCCTCTTCAAGTTCAACCCTGAAGACCAACCATCACACACCCTATGATGCATTTCCTGTCATCCAAGTACCCTGCCATATCTGAACCTACAAATCCATGTAGTGAAGACCTTGACCCTGCATCGCATGTCGACCTGCTGCTGGTCCCTCTCAAGTACCTGAGAATCTACCTTCCCTGAATTGGCTCCAAACTCTCTGAAAACTCCCACTGCTTGAGAAAACTCAGGTCTACACTAAACCTCATGTGATTTCGAACCCTGTTCTAAGCTCAGCTTGAACTGTCCAGCCCTTTGTGTGCTTACCGATTTTGCATCCTGCATAATGAACCTCCCCAACACCATCTTCGCATCAGCTCCCACTGGAGATAAAATCTCCATGACTCTTATGCCAAAGAATTTCACTGCTCCAAATTCTTCATGACACACCTCTGAACTAACCTTACCTTTTAGCTCAGCAAATCCCTGTATGTACAAAACCTGCTAGCAAACCATCCACATATAGTAACTAGATAATGTTGCAACTCATCATCCACCTGGTAAGAATAAACACAATAGCTACACTGACGTTGACTAAAGCCATGCTTTGTCATCCACCTGTCAAAACCTGTACCACTGTCCTGCAGCTTCCTCAAGACCATATACCTTGGCCTTCCATCTCATGTGTCCATCCACTCTCTTCTTTAACTATGGGAATCCATCTGTCTCTCAGTGCTTTCTTCCAGCTGACAACTCTACCAACAAATACCTGTTTCATTCTTCTCTAAGGACTCACACTCCTCATCCATGCCAAGCTCCCACTGTATCTGGATTCTACCTGCATTGCCTCTTCGCATCTTCCTGGTTCTCGACCATCAGTAAGCAATATAAAGAAGGTGAACAACAAATATGAGGTTCACTTACCCTTTTTGACCTCCATATGAGCATTTGAGACTTGTTGATAGCTTGTTGTCCACCCACTATCCGTTCTAGTGACCGATCTCAGCCATCTCCCAGTCTGCTCCCGACCGATGTCGGTTCCCTGCACTGACCCTGACTGCCGACGTCGTCTCCCTGGCTGACGCCGGTATCCTTTCTATCGACATCAATTTCTTTATGACTGACGTCGGTGTTCCTATTGCGATGTCGGTTACTGTCTGATCGATGTCGTACCTGTGTTTGTCTGTGAGTGATAAATTTTTACCCGCGAGCTCTCCATGGATCAAAATCTTGTTCAAATCAACATAGCCCTACTCAGAATAATTCAGTTCCCTCACCTGATCTCTGTCTGTCATCTCCTCCACGAACACCAAGGCTTTCCAGTTCTTTAGCTTGTCAAAGACATATGACTTTCGCTTCAAAACCTGCATTCTCCTTCTACATATGTGACTAAGCCTATGAAGCCACATCTCTGCAATAGAAGGTGAATCAGTAATATAAGTAGATAGATAAAGGATACCTACTTTCTTACCACCTTCTGATTCAAGTGTATCCGCTGTGAGAGTTACAGTATATCTCCCATCACCCAAATTTCCTGAAGAAATTAGACTCATCTTCAAGACTGGTACCTGCATGACTTCCTTCAACCACTGTGTGTCATCCGTCTGCAATTTCAGCTTCACTTCCCCTTCGTCAATCATCTGACAAGGCTCTCCAGCTCTTAAATAAATCTCTCCAAAGTCTCCAAAGACATACCCATGAAAAGATGCTCTATTTCGAACTGCATGGAAAGAGGCAAAAGAATCTGTGAACCAAGATTCCACTTTATCTAGAACATCCTGTGCAACATCCCCTGCAACATTTGCTCCTCCCTATTGATCTGCAACCAACCAACAATCTTTATTTACCTGCTCTTTCTTTCCATCAATCAGACCATTCGTGTTATTCAGTTTCTCCATTTGTAGCTTACTTTCTTCTGCCATTGCTATACTCCCACTCAATCTGAAACCCCTGCGAGTGACTTGTAATCAAAAACACTACCAAATCTGAACCATCTGTTAGTCAACCCAACCAAAAGCTCTGATACCACTTGTTAATAACCTAGAACAATAAACATGCTCCGATGCCTACTTAGTCAAGATCTTGCTCTACCAATAAAGCACATATGATTACTTCTTGTATTAGCAACTAAACACGAAATTTAACCAGAATCAATAAGTAACTAGAAATATGAAACAACACAGGAATTGAGAGACAATACACAATTGTATTAATAATCACTCAGAAGAATATACAATAAGGAAGATGCCACTTCTTCCTCCACCTCAAAGGTTCACCACACCTCAAGACCTTCTTCCCTCTCTCTCTCGGTCACAACAATCAACTCCAATATATAATTGATGTTCACCTCTCTAACCAGTCAATAACACGCTGCCAGTACACCAAGTACACAACCGTACTCCAAGTAGATCTCCTGCTCTCTGCTGCTACCTGCAAATCACTAGACCTTACTCACCATGTAGATATCTCTACACCCCTGAAGAACCCTTGTCCTTGCCTCACCAAGTCCTTATGATTCTTCAACCAGTACCCCGGTGGATCAGCTCCTAGACCTTGTAGACCCTGCAACTCTCCCTAATCATACACTCTCAGCACCCCTTTGGAACTAGGAGGAGCTACACTAGCTCTCTCTAAAAGCTCTATGGCTTTCTAGAACACTTTTACAATAAAACCATGAGTCTCTTAAATAGATCTCATCCAAACAATAATTAGACATCTAATACAATAATTAGATCCGCAGCTCTCAGTCTAAAATAAGCTCTAAACATGCAAACACTTGGTTCGTCAACCAACTGCCCATAATATACTCGCAGCTCAAACCACAGGTGACCGACGTCGGTCCCTGTCTACCTGGGGGTGCTGACGCCGGCCGATCTAAGACCGACGTCGGTTGCCTTTTGTCTATACTCTGTTGACGTCGATTGTCCTGACTGACGCCGGTGACTACAACACTCAGCAAACACTCTGCAACCTCCCTAACTTCTCCTATTCGCATCTTGGTGAAGCTTTTAGCTCCACAACCTAACAAAAAATTCAAACAATTATATTTGATCCATGTCATAAATAATAAGAATAAAAATCCAAAACTAAAATAAAGGAATAACACAAGTCAAAAAATGCTACTACAATAGATCTTGGTTTTGAGCCTAGTAGATCACATAAGATGGATGAATCATTGATCAATCAAAAAAGGTTGTCGTGTCCATTGGAACCATAGACCTTAACCATATACGATGCCTATTGATCAGAGAAAGTGTTAGAATAACAAGATTAAATAGAATATTTTCCACTATAATGACCCACATAATTTGATTCATCTATCTTTTTGTGTGGAGACTAGGATCATCAAGAAGGACATATATTTGTAAGATGTCTAATACCACCACATTTGAAACAAATCGACTCTTTCCTATGTTAGTGAGATCGGGAAGAAGATGAATCACTGGAAGAACCATTAGAGTGAGAAGATTGCTTATGGTGATTTCTACATTTGGAATATCCTGGAGAGTACCAATTAGAATTTTGTGGAAACTATCTAGAATGAGGTGGAGAGTGTCTCAGATAGTTTTATATAGAATTATTATGAAATTATCTTTATACATGGTGATGATCTTTGTGATGTGACTTGGAATTTGTATAGTGAGCTTCTTCTATAGGTGTAATCTTTTTCTTTGTAAATTATTGCTCATGTTGAGTGAACAACTCATAAATAGAATCAAATGTTTCACCATTAATCTTATCACTAAGCTACAACATTTCAACAATGTTCATATATGCAGAACTAAGACCATTCATATTTATGGATATGATCATGTCATCATCAATCTTTCCACTTGTAATACAATAATTTTATTTCATATTTTTCATGTAGGATAGATATTAAGAAACATTTTTTTAGTACTAAGCTTGTTATTTAACAACTGCATTAGGAGGTCAATCTTTTTATAGGCAAGTTATTTGTCATATGATGGCCCTTATAATATGGAATAATTTCTATAGAAAAGTATTCAGGAAATTCAATTAATTTATTTTTTGTACAATGAAGCTTTTAAAAGCTTAAGTTGGTTGAGAAACCAACTAACGGGTAAAAACTACCTAACAACAACAAAAACATTAAAACAAAATAATACAACTATGACTAATATTTTGGATCATAAACCCAAAAAACTCCCCCTTGATCCAAAAAGGGTATAGAAATATTGAAGAAAATTACTGCGAGTCATCCAAGTAAACTATGCTATAATTTCAACTGGTACACTATGCATCCTAAACTGATCAATGCCTTGATCATCCCTGCACTGAATTAGAATAAGATCATGCTCTATCTAACTACATCAGTACTCACACATAATATATCCAATGAATGATTTCCCCAATACTATGTATGACACATTTCAAACTAATTCCCAATAATCACCAATATCTCCTACTACCAACTCAATGTTGACTTATAACGTAACCACCAGTGACTAATCGAAAGCCAATATGCAATATCTTCTCCCCTATTAGGTGAGAGGTGAGAAGTTGTACAAAAAATAAACCACGTATAAACCACTAAAATGCTCCACATTAAAGATCATAGTAACACTAGATCTATGAAAGCAAAGTACAGAAGTTAAAAAATGCTACTACATTAAATCCTAATATTAAGCCTAGCAGCTTGCACAAGATGGGTGAGTTACCATCTCAGAATATATAGTCATCAACTACAAAGTAGGCAAATTTGCAATCATCCCATCCATCAACAGAATATGCAAAAGAATAACTAGAAGAGGAACTAGAAGAGTGACCAGAGTGACCAAAAATATTTGCTTCTACCTTTTGTTGATGTTGAGAGGACCTCCTTTTTGAGGGGCACTCTATAGAGATATGTCCTCTACCACCATAATTTTAACATATTCTCTCACATCCACTGGAACTAGAGGAACAATAGAAACATGAAGAAGAATGACTATACTTGTGATTGTGTCCATGTGAATGTTTGTGGTGATGCTTATGCTTCTGAGAATCAGAGTGATGTCTATGCTTCAGAGAACTAGAATGATGTCTATTCTTCGAAGAACCAAAATGATCCCTCCTATGTTTAGAATGATGTTTATGTCTGAAAGTGTGTCATAGAGAGTGTTTCTATCTCTGATAGTGATTCAAAGATTTTTTTTAATTATGATCATATAATGGATTACTTGTTTTGGTATAGTGGGCCTCCTCAGTAGGTTTTTCTTTCTTCTTTGCAAATTATCCCTCATGTTGAGTGAACAATTCACAAATGGAATCAAAAGTAGATTTGTTAAGCCTATCACTAAGCTATAATATTTTTATAAAGTTCCTGTAGATAGAGTTAAGACCATTCAAAATAATAGAAATGAGCATGTTATCATCAATTTTTCCATTAGTAGTGTCATATTCTTGTTTCAAATTCTTAATTCATGACACATATTCAGAAACATCTTCATCATCTGTTAGTTTTGTGTTGAGAAACTGCATAAGAAGATCAATTTTCTTGTAAGCAGGTTGTTTATCATACAAGTCTTTTAGATATTTCCATGTTTTCCAAACTTTAAACTTGATGACCTCTATGTGAATTATAACTTGTGCACTGCAAGTTGATTTCAATAAAGCAAGGGCATGCTTGTCACATTTATGAAATTTTGTAAGTTTTATGACATTGATGGGAAATATTGGATGTTTTTCAACTACTTCTCACAAGTCATTGAAGATCAGTGTATTTTCCATATTCATTAACCATTCTTTATAGTTTTAAGGAGTTAAACGTCCATTTTCAGAATTCAAGCTCACAATTTTAGCCATGGTATGAAATCAAAAAAAAGGAATGCTATTGAGGTTCTAACTTTACCTTCAAAATAGCTTCCTGTTTAAAAAATATTCCTAGGACTTGTAGAAAAATATTGCACCTTATAACCCATATTACACCCTTATATCACCATGACTACAATTTTCTTTTGTCAAAACAAAAAAATCCAAAAATATAATTTGAATTATTTTCACCATTTATAACTCCTTTACAAAAGAAGGTAAAAAAAAATTTGAACCAAAAGAAATACAAATGGGACTTGATCCCTATACCTCCAACCTTCAAAGCTTTATATAAAAAAAGCTTTTCCAAGTGCTGTAAAAGAAATTACAAAACATGAAGAGAGATTTTTGAATTTAAACGTGATTTCTCTCTCTATGATAAAACCAAAATTACTTTACCTTAAAAAAATTCATCGAGGAATAATAAAATTAAAAAAATAGACTCATTATTTTTGTGAGGACCCACATTCTAAAGTTGAGAGAACAGATTTTTTAAAACCTAATTCAAGAAATGTTTACTATGTTGTGTTTATTTTCATTATTGTACGAGTTTGGATTGAATACCACCATTGTTATATTTGCATGGGTCATTGTACCTCACTTTTAGGATGTTGCATCGCTGTGGTTTAGATGAGGGTTGGCTGTTGCAAATATTTTGTATTTTACCATCAACTTATTTTGCTTTTTGATTCCTAGATTCTTGTTGTGTGATTTTGAGAGGTATTTTTAGGAAAGGGATAAACATAGAGCAAATAGTTGCTCCTTACAAGTATAAAAAATCAGAGTAAATGCATTTGACATGCGTATAATGAGTCAGAGTAGACTGAATGGATTATGTTTCTATAAAATCCAAATTATATCTTAAACATAATATTCAAACAACTGTTGTGCTAAAGTGGTTACACACCTTTCACTTAAAAAAAACTTGCCAAGACTTATTTGCAATGTCTTTTAGATGCTCCATCATCTCATACTCTCCTACATATTATTCTTGTGCTTTACACATGGTTTGTGCTACAACCACATTGGAATTAAAAAATGATACAAACAATCAATCAAATTAAGGAAGCAAGGAGCCTTTTGACATATGGAAAATAAAAATGTGTTGCACATGAGATCGCCATACTATTGAACTAGGAGAAAAAATGATTTCTCTCTCTCTCCTTTCCAAATATCTTTTTCTTCCAATACCAGTGCTCTAATACCACTGATGGCCCTTCTAATATGGAATAATTGACACATAAAAGTATTCAATAAATTCAATTGATTTATTTTTTGTATAATGAAGATTTAAAAAGCTTGAGTTGGTTGAGAAACCAACTAATGGGTAAAAACTACCTAACAATAACAAAAACATTAAAAAAAATAATACAAAGATAACTAATATTTTGGATCATAACCCTAACAAACTCCCCCTTGATCCAAAGGGGTATATAAACACTGAAGCAAATAACTACGAGTCATCCAGGTAGACTCTACTATAATTTCAACTAGTAAACTATACATCCTGGACTGATCAATGCCCTAATCATCCCCACACTAAAGTAGAATAAGATCATGCTCTGTCTAACTACATCAGTCCTAACATAAAACCTATCCTATGAATGATTGCCCCAATTTTGTGTATGGCACATCTCAAACTGATTCCCAATAATTCCCAATATCTCCTGCTAATAAATCAATGTTGACTTGTAGCGTAACCATCGATAACTAATTGAAAGCCAATATGCAATATCTTCTCCCCTATTAGGCAAGAGGTGAGAAGCTGTACAGAAAATAAACCAAGTATAAACCACTAAAATGATCCACATCAAAGATCATATTAACACTAGATATATGAAAGTAAAGTACACAAGCCAAAAAATGCTACTACATTAAATCCTAATCTTAATCCTAGCAGCTTGCACAAGATGGGTGTGTTACCATCTCAAAATATATAGTCATCAACTACAGAGCAGGTAACTTTGCAATCATCTTATCCATCAATAGAATATGAAGAAGAATAACTAGAAGAGGAACTAGAAGAGTGACCGGCAATATATGCTTTTAACTTTTGTTGATGTCGAGAGGACCTCATTTTGGAGGGGAACTCTATAGAGATATGTCATGTGCCACCACAATTGTAGCATATTCTCTCATGTCCACTAGAACTAAAGGAAGAATAGCCACATGAATAATAATGCATATGCTTGTGATTGCGTCCATGTGAATGTTTGTGGTGATGCTTATGCTTCTGAGAATCAGAGTGATGTCTATACTTCAAAGAACTAGAATGATGTTTATTCTTTGGAGAACCATAATGATCCCTATGTCTAGAATGATGATTATGTTTTGAAGTGTGCCATAGAGAGTGTTTCTATCTTTGATAGTGATTTTAAGAATGTTTTTTGCTATGCTCATATAATGGATTACCTATTTTGGTATAGTGGGCCTCCTTAGTAGGTTTTTCTTTCTTCTTTGCAAATTGCCACTCATGTTGAGTGAACAACTCACAAATGGAATCAAAAGTAGATTTGTTAATATTATCACTTAGCTATAACATTTTTAGAAAGTTCCTATAGCTAGAGCTAAGGCCATTAAAAACAATATAAATTAGTATTTCATCATCCATTTTTCCACCAGTAGTGCCATATTCTTGTTTCAAATTATTAATTTGTGACATATATTCTGAAACATCTTCATCATCTGTTAGTTTTGTGTTGAGCAACTACATAAGAAGATCAATTTTCTTGTAAGTAGGTTGTTCATCATACAAGTATTTTAGAGCTTTCCATGCTTTCCAAGCTTCAAATTTGATGGCCTCTATGTGAATTATAACTTGTTCACTATAAGTTGATTTCAATAAAGTAAGGGCACGCTTATCACGTTTATGCTATTTTGAAAGTTTTATGGAATTGATGGGCAATGTTGGTTATTTTTCAACTACTTCCCATAATTCATTGATGATCAGTGTAGTTTCCATACTCATTAACCATTCTTTATAGTTTTTAGGAGTTAAACATCCATTTTCAAAAATCAAGCTCAAAATTGTAGCCATGGTATGAAATCAAAAAATAAGGAATGATATTGAGGTTTTGCCTTTACCTTCAAAATAACTTCCTATTTACAAAATATTATTGGGACTTGTAAAAAATGATTACACCTTATAACCCATATTACACCCTTATATCACCATGGTTACAATTTTATTTTGTCAAAACAAAAATAATCCAAAAATCTAATTTGAATTATTTTCACCACTTACAACTCCTTTATAAAAGATGGTAAAAAAAATTTGAACCAAAATAAATACAAATGGGATTTGAACCCTATACCTCCTACCTTGAAAGCTTTATACAAAAAAATCTTTTCTAAGTGCTCTAAGAGGACTTATAAAAATGAAGAGAGATTTTTAAATTTAAACATGATTTCTCTCTCTATGATAAAACCAAAATTACTTTTCCTTAAAAACATTCATCCAAGAAAAATAGTAGTAATAAAAAATAGACTCGTTATTTTTGTGGGGACCCACATGCCAATGCAGAGAGAATGGATTTTTAAAAAAAACTAATTCAAGAAATGCTTACTATGTTGTGTTCATTTTCATTATTGTATAAGTTTGGATTGAGTACCACCATCATTATATTTGCATGGGTCATCGTACCTCACTTTCAAGATGTTTTATGGTTGTGGTTTAGATGAGGGCTGGCTGTTGTAAATATTTTGTATTTTACCATCAACTTATTTTGCATTTTGATTCCTAGATTCTTGTTGCATGGTTTTTAGAGGTATTTTCAAGAAAGGGATGAACATAGACCAAACTGATGCTCCTTAAAAGTAGAAAAAAATAGAGTAAAGGCATTTGACATGCTTATAATGAGTCTGAATAGACTAAATGGATTACGTTGCTATAAAATCCAAATTATATCTTAAACATAATATTCAAACAACTATTGCGCTAAAGTGATTACATACCTTTCACTTGAAAAAAAATCACCTGGACTTCTTCATAATGTCTTTTAGACGCTCTATCATCTCATACTCTCTTACATATTATTCTTGTGCTTTACACATGGTTCGTGTTGTAGCCACATCAAAACAAAAACATGATACAAATAATCGATCAAATCAAGGAAGCAAGGAGCCTTTTGACATATGGAAAATAAAAATGTGTTGCACATGGGATCGCCATACTATTGAACTAAGAGAGAAAAATTTATTTTTGTCTCTCCTTTCTAAATATCTTTTTCTTCCAATACCAGTGCTCTGATACCACTAATGGCCCTTTTAATATGGAAAAATTGACATAGAAAAGTATTTTAGAAATTCAATTGATTTATTTTTTGTACAATGAAGCTTTAAAAATCTTGAGTTTGTTGAGAAACCAACTAACAAGTAAAAACTACCCAACAATAAAAACAAAAACATTAAAATAAACTAATACAAATATAGCTAATATTTTAGATCATAAACCCAACAAAATCCCCCTTGATCCAAAGGGGTATAGAAATACTAAAGCAAATAATTGTGAGTCATCCAAGTAGACTTTTCTATAATTTCAACTGGTACATTGTGTATCCTGGACTGATCAATGCCCTGATCATCCCCACACTGAAGTAGAAAATATCATGCTTTATCCAACTACATTGGTCCTCACATAGAATCCATCTAATAAATGATTGCCCCAGTACTATGTATGGCACATCTCATCCTGATTCCTAACAATTGCAAACATCTCCTGCTACCAAATCAATGCTGACTTGTACTATAACCACCAATGACTGATCGAAAGCTAATATGCAATATCTTCTCCCCTGTTTGGTGAGAGGTGAGAAGCTGTGTAGAAAATAAACCAAGTATAAACCACTAAAATGTTCCACATCAAAGATCATATTAACACTAGATCTATGAAAGCAAAGTACACAAGCCAAAAAATGCTACTACATCAAATCCTAATCTTAACCCTAACAGCTTGCACAAGATGGGTGTGTTACCATCTCAAAATATATAGTCATCAACTACAGAGTAGGTAACTTTTTAATCATCCCATCCATCAACAGAATATATAGAAGAATAACCAGAAGAGGAACTAGAAGAGTGACCTGAGTGACCAGCAATATTTGCCTCTAGATTTTGTTGATGTCAAGAGGACCTCCTTTTAGAGGGGAATTCTATAGAGATATGTCCTATGCCACCACAATTATATCATATTCTCTCACATCCACTGGAACTAGAGGAAGAATATCCACATAAAGAAGAATTCCTATGCTTGTGATTGTGTCCATGTGAATGTTTGTGGTGATGCTTATGCTTATGAGAATTAGAGTGATGTCTATGCTTAAAAGAATCAGAATGATGTCTATTCTTTAGATAACCAGAATGATCCCTATGTCCAGAATGATGCTTATGTTTGGAAGTGTGCCATAGAGAGCGTTTCTATCTTTGATAGTGCTTTTAAGAATGTTTTTTGGTATGCTCATATAATGGATTACCTGTTTTGGTATAGTGGGCCTCCTCAGTAGGTTTTTATTTCTTCTTTGCAAATTGTCACTCATGTTGAGTGAACAAGTCACAAATGGAATCAAAATTAGATTTATTAAGCTTATCACTAAGTTGTAACATTTATAGAAAGTTCTTGTAGCTAGAGCTAAGGCCATTCAAAACAATAGAATTGAGCATTTCATTATCAAATTTCCCACTAGTAGTGCCATATTCTTGTTTCAAATTTTAATTTGTGACACATATCTGTTAGTTTTGTGTTGAAAAACTACATAAGAAGATCAATTTTATTATAAGCAGGTTGTTTATCATACAAGTCTTTTAGAGCTTTCCATATTTTCCAAGCTCCAAACTTGATGGCCTCTATGTGAATTATAACTTGTGCACTACAAGTTAATTTCAATAAATCAAGGGCACGCTTGTCACATTTATACAATTTTGTAAGTTTTATGGCATTGATGGGAAATGTTAGTTATTTTTCTACTAATTCCCATAAGTAATTGAAGATCAGTGTATTTTCCATATTCATTAACCATTCTTTGTAGTATTTAGAAGTTAAACATCCATTTTTAGAAATCAAACTCACAATTTTAGCCATGGTATGAAATCATAAAATAAGGAATGCTATTGAGGTTTTTCCTTTATCTTCAAAATAGCTTCTTGTTTACAAAATATTCTTGGGACTTGTAAAAAAGCATTGCACCTTATAACCCCTATTACACCCTTATATCACCATGATTACAATTTTCTTTTGTCAAAACAAAAATAATCCAAAAAACTAATTTGAATTATTTCCTTTTTAAAAGATGGTAAAAAAAAAAATTGAACCAAAAGAAATACAAATGGGATTTGATCACTATACCTCCTACCTTGAAAGCTTTATACAAAAAAAAGCTTTTTCAAGTGCTCTAAGAGGACTTACGAAACATGAAGAGAGATTTTTGAATTTAAAAATGATTTCTTTCTCTATGATAAAACCAAAATTACATTTCCTTAAAAAAATCATCCGAGAAAAAAAAAATAGACTCGTTGTTTTTGTGGGAACCCACATGCCAATGCAAAGAGAATGGATTTTTTTAAAAACCTAATTCAATAAATGATTACTATGTTGTTTTCAACTTTCATTGTTGTATGAATTTGGATTGAATACCACCATCATTATATTTGCATGGGTCATCATACCTCACTTTCAAGATGTTGCATGGCTGTGGTTTGGATGAGGGCTAGCTATTGTAAATATTTTGTATTTTACCATCAACTTATTTTGATTTTTGATTCCTAGATTCTTGTTGGGTGCTTTTGAGAGGTATTGTTAGGAAAGGGATGAACATAGAGCAAACTGCTACTCCTTAGAAGTAGAAAAAATCAGAGTAAAGGCATTTGACATGCATATAATGAGTTAGAATAGACTGAATGGATTATGTTGCTATAAAATCCAAATTATATCTTAAACATAATATTCAAATAATTGTTGCACCAAAGTGATTACACACCTTTCAATTACAAAAATACTCACCTGGACTTCTTCTCAATGTATTTTAGACGCTCCATCATCTCATACTCTCCTACATATTATTTTTGTGCTTTACACATGGTTCATGCTTCAACCACATCGGATCAAAAAAATGATACAAACAATCGATAAACTCAAGGAAGCAAGGAGCCTTTTGACATATGGAAAATAAAAATGTGTTGCACATGGGATCACCATACTATTGAACTAGGGAGAAAAATTGATTTCTCTCTCTCCTTTCCAATTATATTTTTCTTCCAATACCAGTGCTCTGATACCATTGATGGCCCTTCCATTATGGAAGAATTGACATAGAAAATTATTTGAGAAATTCAATTGATTCATTTTTTGTACAATGAAGCTTTAAAAAACTTGAGTTGGTTGAGAAACCAACTAACGGGTAAAAATTACCTAACAACAACAAAAACATTAAAACACACTAATACAAAGATAACTAATATTTTGGATCATAAACCCAACATCATATAGATTTCTAAATGCTTTCCAAGATTTTCAAGCATTAATTTTAATGGATTTAACATGGATAATTACCTTAGATTAACATGATGATTTCAACAAAGCAATGACATGTTTATCACACTTTTTAAACTCAATATTTATTTCTTAAGTGGGTGGTGTGGTTTCTTTTTTCGTTATTTTCCATAAATCATTAAAAACAAGCATGTTTTCCATATTCATGAACCATTCCTTGTAGTTTTTAAGTGTTAAACTTCCATTTTTAGAGATTAGACTTACAATTTTAGCCATGGTTCTATTAAAAATAACAATCAAGTTAAAAAGAGGGAATGCTATTAGGGTTTGGCCTTTACCACCAAATAACTTTTGATTAATATGTAATGATTCTACGACTTGTCAAAAATATGAAATAATTACACCCTTATATCTCTAAAAATTAACTTTTCCACCCCTTATAACTCCTTTACAAGTTTAAATGAGATCAAAAATAAATTTTGTTCAAAATATAAGACCAAAGGATTTTGAACCCTTGACCTCCTTGTACCAAGTGACTAACAAAATTTGCTTAACCACCTTGCCTTTAATCAATTTGAGTAAATAAAGGCAAAATTTTCTACATATCCTTTGTTTTATGGATTGTGAAAAATAATATATATGTATATATGGATGGATGGATGTATCTATGTATGTATATATGTGATGCAAAGGTATCCCTTTAATCTTTGCCATACATGGATAGAAACATAAACTTTCACACTTACCTCTGCCATTTCCACCTAGCTCTGATCACATTGATTTACTCCTCTTTGATCTTGGAACTCAAGTTTGCAATCACTTGGTGCTTATTGTGCATTTAGATTCTTCCACTCTTTGTTTCCCTCTTGACAACTCTTGAACTCAATCCTTCATCAATCTTGTCACTTTATTATCCACTATCACTCTTGTCTTGATTCAAGAAGTTCATTCCTAGATGAAAACTCTTTAACAACTAGGCTCCATTATTGGTATAGGTTTCCTCTGACCCATTTGGAGTTTCTATTCATAAACATAATTCTAAATAATTTTTTATGGACCTCCTATTAAAACCACAAGAATTCTCAAACAACCTATGGTAACTCACCTTGCTAACAACTTTGTAACAAGCTTTCTTTTAGCCTTTTTTTTGACATTTCCTCTTAGTAAAAAAATGTACAAACTAAAAGTAACAAACCAATCCTATTTGAAGATATCCTCTATTATATACTTGTCTTTCAAAAATTTCCTTAGCTTCATTCAATTGTTCTAGCCACTTTCCTAAACTCTTTTGTTCTTTGTTTAGGCCTCTGTTTTCCCTTTCAACACAGTTATTTCCACACCATACGCCAAGGTCCATGCAGACTCTAAACCTCCTAAATCCCTTAGAAAACAATTTTTTCTAACTATTGACCAAAAATTAGGATTTTTGGTTGGTTCATTCACTCTATTACCCATTTTTGTGTCAAAACCCTAGAATAGGGTTGGACCTATCTACAGACACCTAAGAAGGGTTAAATTTGTATGTGAAAAATTCTAAGGAATTTCACACCACTGTAATAGATGGATGGAATTTTTATACACCTCCCAAACATGTATAAATAATTATATATGATTAAAAATTTCTCTTTTGTCTATTCATACGCTAATAGAATCTAACTGTGCTCAGTTTTCTATATCACTTACAAGGGTTAGGTATACCTTCTTGCTTAGTATCATGTAAACAATGAAAAGATCACAATATAGTTTAAAGAACACTGATTAAGGTGCTTACCCTTGAATATATGCAAACTCAAAACATTCCACATAATCTTTATCACTATTTAATCATACTTAGCTTCTTCTCTTGATTAAATAATACAAAGACATAGGGTACCAACAGTTAGATGTCAATCAAGAAAACTCTCAACTCAATATTTTCAATCTTTCTTGGAATTCACATATATACCATTACCATCCATATAATACATTGATATTTATAAAATATAATCCACATTCAACATTATTTGTCCTTTCTCACCTCATACACTCAGTCCTTATAACACATAATTTAAGTACACATATCTGTAAAGTTTGTATAGGCCTTCTTATAGAGAGGATTACATAACATGATTAGTTAATCATTATTCCAATAAATCAAAGGAACAATGCATAAGAAGAAATTGAGTTAAGTCTATCTATTCATGTGGGAATTAAAAAAGATAGAAAGAAATAAATGAAATAAA
The DNA here is from genome assembly GCA_037957365.1 of Torreya grandis. Classification (NCBI taxonomy): domain Eukaryota; kingdom Viridiplantae; phylum Streptophyta; class Pinopsida; order Cupressales; family Taxaceae; genus Torreya; species Torreya grandis. Next base: position 1,956,075 of record JARHVA010000392.1, on the reverse strand, counting down.
GCAACATCATATTACCTTCCCGAATGGATTCACAATACCAATGCGGCTCAAAATCATGTTCTCCCTTGATCAAGAGCTCTTGTCTTCAAAAACAATGGTGTCAAACTCCTCCAATGTCTCAAGAACTCCTTGTAAAACCTAGGCTCATGATTTGGAATCACTAAACTAGCCTATAAATGAATATTGCATACAAAATCAATGATCAAATGTAAATGATTGTGGAGACAATTCAACATAATAACCTTGCATAAATCAAGATTAAAAATTATGTTTATGGCCTCTTTATTTATAGATTTTTAAGATTGGTCAGGATCAACCATGATGTTCCATCTCAAGATTGATATGTGTGGTCATGGATTAAATGAATTATATAATAAAAATATATAAATATCCCTCATAATGATTTGGAGGAAAGGGCATTGAATAGGCATGGAGGGTCATTATGAGTCATGGGAGATCCATAATCCTAATATTTGTGGCATTTATGGCCTAGGGATGTCTTCCCAAGAAATGATGTCATTAGGTGATTCAATTAATATAAATAAATTTACAAAAATAAATATTCAACAACTTTCATGGAAAATCCACTTAAGCTCTTGATTTGGATCAATTATCCTTAAACAAGGTTAATCAACATTTGTGAAATTATTTAGAAATTGTCCCTCAATTAATCAAAATGGTCAGAAAGTTATATTATCGGGTCATAATTTGATTGGAGAAGAATTGGAAGGTGATGTTAGATGTGTTAGATCTACCATCCCATTTAGGATGTTATCAACACAAAATAACAAGGGCACATGTATCACACAAGAGATTTGATAAAAGAAAGTAATCCAAGGCACCTAGATGCAAAATTGACATTCTAACTCGAAATGATATGATCAAAGTTAGCTAACCCATAAAATGCATTTCCAAATTTAGTGATAATTTGACCTAAATTGTCCCTTGTAAATGATAAGTTCGAACCATTTAGGGTGTTTTATGGGTTTTGACCTAAAATGTGCATTTGAGTGCAATTCGAGTAAGATTGACAATTTCAACACAAATAGTGTTAAAAATTGGATGTCCAAACTTCTAACAAAATAATATGGTAACAAATAAATGAAACACATCTAAAAAACTTAACAATCATGTATTACAATTACCAAACACAAGAGAATCTTCACAATAGTTGTCTCCTTTGATTTATTTATCATTATTCTAAATTTCATAGTCATTTAATGCTTTATATACAAAGAAATAGGGTCTACCATGGAATATAATTCAAAATGAGGATTCTTTATTTAATTTATTAGAGTTTGGACTCTCTCAACCTTTGAACGGACCCTCAAAACTCTAACTACAACATTCATTTACAAGCCTTTTATTCATCAAAACTAATCTTACTAACTTTCAACTCCCTCTTGGATGTTGGGGAGAGTGTTAAATACCTAACCACTACCATGACTAAACAAATTCCTCAACATATGATCCACATATATATGGGTAACCTTGATCACCTTCCATAGTTCTAACCCAAACCAATTACAACATTGATACCTCTTTAGACATGATTGCCAATTCCATAGTAAAACAAGAAGCTTGAAATTTCAAATAAAGAAATTGGTAGGAAAATACTATATAGACTCAAATTTGAATTTGAAGACTACCTAAAGACTCTAAACACTACAAACATATTCTATTTTAATTATACTAACTAAAATAACTCAAAATGGAGACCTTTGAAGATGCCCCTACATCAATACGTATATATGTGTATGGAAATATTTTACCAAACATTGTGTTGGATTTCCTATTAGAGCCCACAAACATAAGAATAAAAAGACTAAATAGGTCTTACTCAAAACTATTGCACCAAATTTTATCTATTTTACTATTTTTGGGTTTATTATGCCATTGTGGACTACTATTGATCTCATTTTTGAAACGTTGTACATGTCTGAAGCTTATATCTCTTAGAGGAGTGTTTCACATAATTTGAAATGATTCTAAACTTTTGTTAGCATGCCATGCCTATGATACATGTTGTACAAGTGAATTTATAGTAGAATATATTTTTAAAAATTTATAATTTTATATAATTATATTCCTTTCCAAGTTGTTTGAACTTCATACAAAGGCATTTGTTATTCAGGAATTAAAAAACAAAACTCTATTGAGGTCATTGTACAATTTCATTTTAGTACTATAAAAGGAATTTGAGGCCATACAAATTATTTGTAGGTATCTAAAATATAAATTTAAACTTATAATTCATATAAATGGTAGAAATTTAGTTTTTTAGAATATAAAGTTTTAAATGTAATCAAATTCAAAACTTCATACCAAAGTTTGTTTGCTTAGACTCCCAAAAATCTTTGCAAATGTCTTCAATCCTCCTAAAAGGTTCTTCAAAATTCTTCAATCCTCCTTGATTGACCAAGCTTTTATACCATTGATGAGATCCAATGTTTGATGAATAATACTAAATTTATTTAATCAAATCATTATTTTCATTTACACAACATGTATGCTTTTTAATGTTCATGAGCATTGGTTGTAAAAAACCAACTAAAGGTTAACCAACTTAAAAAAATAAAAGATAACTAAACAAGTAATTAAATAAACTAATTATAACTTTGGATCATAAATGACCCAACATGATTTACATCCATAGTTCAAATAATTTCCATAGGATAGGACCTGATGTCCAAATCCATTATGCTCCCATAAATACATTGAAACCTCCTAAAGATAGAACAAACATGTCTGATTTATAATACCCCACTAAAATTTAGAACTTGTATAATTTTCCATTACAAGGTAAGGTTTCACAATTGTCTATCATGACTTCAAAACATTAATAGGGATACACATAACAATCGGCTTGTTTGGCTATCCGAGGGTCCATGAAGTTATGTGTATTGCCATAATCAATAAGGATTGTGAGGGGAGTTTATAAAGTATGCCTTAATCTTCATTTTTTTAGGAGTTGTGACTCTATCCAGTGCATGCACCAAAATTATTGGCATAAGATTCTCCTTGATATCATTCTCTTCTTCTTTATCTTCCTTTGGGGTTTCTAGGGCATCATCCCATTTGTTGGACTTTAGAGGTGACTCTACATCAAGTAGGTATAGTTTTTAATCCAAAAATTAGTGGCACAATGTGAATTTATTCTCTCAGTTGTAATTTTTTTTTTTTATACCCATTGGGTCCTCATCTCAGCCTCCATGGAAGTTCTCAGGGGTTTTGATATTGTCAATCATGGTGGCATGGAAATCATGAATGGGTAGGATTTTGAATACCCATGTTATAATGTGGATGTTTCTTCGGCCAACTTAACTAACCCAGTGGATATCATCATATCCTGATGTTTGAATTTTTTTGCCTTAGCTCTAATACCCTTTTTTAGGCCACTAAAAAAATAAATTTTGAAGAAGTCATCTATCAACCCTTCCATTTCATGTGTTTAGTGTGTTTGATCTATGTGCTTACTTTTTTACATGGAATCCTTGATTTCTCCATGTTTGGTCTACATTCCTTATTTTTATTTACTCTACGTGGTTCAAACCTATAATTCATTTTTTATGACTTCATTATTTCCTTATTTTCTCAAGGTGTCTTCTCTAATTAATTTGTTTACTCTATGTATGATATGTTTGCCCTAGTTTATCAATCTCCATTATGCATGCCATTGTTTCTATGTGTTTGATAAGATGTTTTCTATGCCTTCTATGCATGGTTTTATATGTCCTTTTGTGTTTGGTGTGCTCACTTTATACTTAATGTGACCTTTTTCATTTGAGGTATGTTCACATTATTAATATGTAATAATTTAAATATTGTTTTTAAAATAATATTACATTAATAATTTATGGGTTACTTTTATTAATGTGTGTTAGTTGCTTGAATATATTGTTAGTAATAATATATTTGTATATAGTGTTTGGTTAGTCAGGAAATTATTTGGTTGAGGGTTTATAGGAATCTCAGGATCCCCATATATAGGATTTGCACTTCCTATATACGTGCCTTGTAACCATCTAAATAAAATATACAATGTGATTAATAATATTTTATTTATTGTGTTATTTATATTGTGCAACTCTGATCTTCCCTAAAATCTAGTTTTAGAGTAGAAAAAACCCAAATGAGAGTCCTGTGAAGTATTTGATGTCACGATCATGCATCGTGTGACTACGTAGACCTATGCTTTATCCTTTATTTATTCACTTTGGTTGACACCACACATTTTTCATTATAAACTTGTCCAAATCTCCCTACAGTTTTGTATGCAAAAGTTGACATCATAAGCAAGAACAACTTCCTTGAAGCTTGTCCAAAGCTCCCTGTAATCCTAGAGTCTTTCCTAATAGCTTCATTTTGTCATGATTTTTGTAACTCTATGCTTTAAAGGATATCTAGTATTCTAAAGGAGGCAAAAACTAAATGATTTGAGAAGTAGAAGCACTCTTATCATCTGAAGAAGGCATCTAGTAAAGAAACGTGACACTTCATTATTGAATCTGTGTCAATCTTCATGTACTTGATGAGCATTGTTCATCATTCATGGTATTTTGTAGACCTGTATTAAGCATTGTTCATGCACAAATTCTATCAATATTTTCAATCATAAAATCTATTCATTTCCAACATTTATTGCACCTACTACGACATATTTCTCATTTTTTTCATGATCATCCTGGACATTGAAGTGTGTGTAATTTCATTTGTTATCTCTCGTGCATCTATTACCATGTATATGTTGCATTAATATTCACATGTTGGTTCAAATAAATCCAAATTTCAATAACCAAGACTTTCATGCAAGCATATTTCTCCTAGTGCATTGTTTTATGCAAAGTGTCATAAGAGTTTGTTTTGTTTACAAGATTTAATATCTAAAGCCGTAACTTTGTCATGTCAAAATCCATTTGAGTTTAAGTTTTTTTTTAATTTTTAGTTTTAGGTTTCTTTTAATTTAAATTTTTTTGTAATAAAGTCATAGATATGGTTTCATAGATCAAGCTAGTAGTTGTGTCATTGTTTTAAATATTTAGAGTCTTGGAGAATGAGTAGTTGGTTATAGTATTTTAGGAGACTTTAATATTTTTTTTGAGTATATAGGTTTTAAATTTTGTACATAGTTTTTATATGTTGTCAAAAGTAAAAGTCAAAAAGGTATCTTGTGTCATTTTTTTAGTTTTTAAAAATTGTGTTATGTTACTATTTTTAGAGTCTAGTATGTCAATAAAGACATCTATGTCAAAAAATTAAAAGTATCTATACGTCAAAAAATTCAAATTAATTTAGGCTTAGATGTCATATAGAATAATTATCCAAAAATATAAAATATAAAAATATTTGCCTCACAGACATATTTTTGCTATGGGGGGTTTTTCCACAAAATCTTCATATGACATGAGCTTCATCAACACATTGGTTAAGTACGTAGAAGATAATGAAGGACAGATGAAACATAGGTTGGAGGTTTCATATCCTCTCGTTAGCCACTAGCAATGGGGCCACTTTCTACTTTAGTAATGTATTTGCTTTTCAGTTGTGTGGTGTGTTTTTTCATTTTTTTAGCATGATGTGGTTTAAAATAAGAACAAATGATGTATTCCTATTCAAGTTTGTCATAAGTGAATTGAATATTCCTATGTAACTTAGTTGAATTGTGATAGTGATAATAGCTTGTAACTATATTTCACATCATGATGTGGTTTGTGGTTAACCACTTGTAAAACCATTTATTTGTAGTTGCTAGTTATCCACATGAAAACCATCCCATTTTGGTTGTTGGTCAGCCATTTGTAAAACCATAGTGTAAGGTTTGTGAGTGTCCTCTAAAAATCACTGAATCATGAGTGCAGGTGCAGACATGGGAGAGTTGTTTCCCCCATGTTCACATTAAGGGGGTGTAGATTAGGATTAATAATGTTCACAAGGGGGTGAATGTTGAGGTATGATAACATTATTAATATGTAATAACATAAATATTGTTGTTAAAAAATAGTAGGTTAATAGCTTATGGGTTAGTTTTATTAGTGTGTGTTAGTTACTCAAATATATTGTTAGTAACAATATATT